>VZUI01036871.1:0-42554 GCA_013401135.1 Cettia cetti | reverse complement strand
GGGGTGTTGGTGTTGTTTCTTGTATTTTCCAGCATTCTTTGAATTTATGGCCTACACACAGTAACATAGGCTTGTTGAATCATTTAATTGGAAAAGACCTTTAAGATTATCAAGTCCAACTCCTAACTTGCATTCCCAAGTCCATCACTAAACCATGTCTAGGTGTCTTTTAAATACCTTTAGGACTGCTGACTCAACCACTTCCCTAGGCAAGTTGTTCCAATGCCTGACTACCTTTTCAGTGAATAAATTTTACCTAATATCCAACCTAAACCCTCTCCCCCCTGCCAGCACAACTTGAGGCTGCTTCCTTTCATCCTATCACTGAGTCTTGGTGAATCTCTTACAGCTGGCAAGGAGAAAGTGCAAGAGATGGATGAGTGAGAAACAAAAGGAAACAGATGAGAAGTGGGTAAGTTTTATACCTGAGATATTTGGGAAGACATACCTTAAGAGAGATACTAGGATTTTTTTCAGCATTTTAATACTTCTCTAAAAGGTGGTGGAATATTTTGTGATGAGCAAAGAAAATAATGCCTGTATTTATTATTCTCTTGCAAAACTTAACTTGTAGAATAGCTTTGCAATCACAACTGTCACTGTGGCTCACAAGTGTGAGCTAAAATTTCCTTGTTTGATGATGTTTGGAACAGTTTAAAGCACAGCTGGATAGCTGCTCCTCCTATATCGTTTTCCTACACTCTAAGGGACACCTAGCACTTGTCAAACACCTATACACCTACCTGTCTCTCTCTTTTTGCTAATTCTGCAAGGGTTGTTTTAAGCACCTTCATCTCACTGGTAACTGCTTCTAACATATTTTTGCTTTTTTCTTTATCTTCAGTAGCTTTACGTTCCTTTGAAAGAAGTTCTGATTTGGCAGACATAAGTTGTTTCTCAGCTTTTTCTTTCATTCTTTCCAATTTGCCTTGAGACTTACTGAGTTCCTCTATTGTTCTGTTCTGCTCCAAAGTTTTGATCTGCAATAAGACAAGGAAGTGTTAAATTTGTCATCCTTTTTCATCTACTTGAGCAAATAATAAAAAATATCAGCAGTGATCACAAATAAGCACTTTAGTGGGGTTTCTTTTCGGCTCTTCATTAAATCATTACATGTACATGTGAACTGAAAAGTTATTTAAGGAGACTGGCCTATTTCAACACAATTAACAAAAAGATTTTTCTTTCAAAGACAGCTAATTCTCTACAGATTTTGTGAAAATAGATATCTGGACAGAAAAGAAAATCCACAGTGAGGGTTCACTCTCTTCCACACCCTGGAAAAATAGTACTAAGAAGAGTAGCCAAATGTTTTGCTGGTAAAAATGGTTCAGTGGGAACACACACATAGTTGTCTATTTCACTCCATCAGCCACAAGACACTAAGTCACATAAAATCAATCTTCCTTTCTCTTAGTGGTGGTGAGCTATCACTGGCTGCAAATCACTTGTACTCACCTAAGTAATAGCAGGTAATCTATTACTACTGCAATGCAATGAAACATAGAAACAATTAAAATTTAGAATCTTGCCTGTTATATTTCCCCCATACCTATCAGAATAGACCTTCTGTGAGCAACACATGGGAAAATACATGACAGTCATACCAACAGGAAAGAAGGAGATGCATATATTGTATTTTTCCTCTACTGGCCCAAAAATTTATATTGTGCTTTGCAGATGCTACTTAGTGTATCAAGACAACTTGTAAAATACCCAAAACACTGTAATATTATATTTGCTTTTGCAACCTAGATTTGAGCAGTTCTCCATGAACACATTTATTTTAAATGAAGTCCAGCTGTATCCAACTGGAATAGAAAAATGGATAGAAGTACAAATGTAATCTTTTAACTCACCTTAAGTTCACTGGTTTCAGACAGCTTGGCTTTGAGATCGGTATTTGTTTCCCTTGCCAGATCAAGCTGCTTCTGTAGCCTCTCTATCATCTTATGTAACTTTCTGACAGTGAAATTGGCCTCATCCCTTTCCACAGCTAAGGCAGCCCTTACTTGCTTCTCTTCTTCCAGCTGGGTTATTTTCTGCCGCAGGAGGTTCATGTGCAGCTCTTTGCTTTCAAGTTTTTCTTTCTGAGCCTTCAACTTGATTTCCAAACACGACATTTGGAAAAACAAATGTGAAAGACCGTGGTATTACATAATTGCAAATTTAATCCTCATGTCGCATCTATAACCTGAACTCTTTTTCCTCTCTTGAAAACTTTGTGAAGAAGTATCAACATATATACCCTAACTTGATACTCCTTGTATTACAAATTCATTCTGCTTCTCTATTGCTTTAAACCTTAAACAGACCCAATTCCCAGCTCTATACCAGTCTGACAAGCCTAAACCTGAAAGATTTCCCTATGTCATAACAGGATGACAGAGGGTTGTTTGACCAAATTTGTCAATTTGCCAGACTTGTTCCTGTAGGAACAACTGAATGAAAGAACAGTTCTTGTTGGAAATGTTGCAATTTTTGGTGAAGAACAACCAACACCCTACTAGTTTCTAGAGAAGTTTGTGTAATACGCTCCCCCCTCCCTTGGCAGATCGCTTTAGATTTAAATATTAACAGCAGTCATTTACAGAACTATAAATGTGTATTTAAAAGTAGACAAATATACAGATACAAACATCCATAACTTCATAGTTTTTTCTTAAGAAGCTGTAAAAAGCAGTATCATGTTCAACTGACTGGTGGGTTTAGTTATTTCAATATGCAGTCTTTTTGCACAGTTTGCAAACCTTCACTATCTTCTTTTTATATCATGGACATCTTTGAAATTCCTTACACATATACAGACTGCTGCCTCTAGCAAGCCACTACAGAAACATAGCCATATGTTCATCTGTCTTGCATACCTTCCTTCTGAGGCTGTAAGCCACAGTCTTGTTCTCAACCACTGCATCACATTCCAGTTTCACCAACTGCTCTACCCGGGCCAGAATCATATCCATAGTCATATCAAATCCAACCTCTGCTGCTAGACTATCCAGCTTCATCTTCTCATTAAGTTGCTCCAGAAATTTCAGATACTAAATGATAAAACTTCATTAAAAGTCATGAAATACAATTTAAAAGCAATCCCCACTATAGTGGCAGACAACAATATGTAGCCAAGTACACAACAAGAAATAATATACTGAAAGGATGTAATTGGACACACTCCTGACACAACTGCAAATTCTCCATATGTCCTTTTTTAGTCAACACTTACTTTGTTACTGGTTTATGTTACTGGTTTACAAATCACTTTAAAGGTTATTTTAGTTGCATCCATATCTGGTTTACTGATGTGAACACATACAGATATCAAATATTATTCAATCCAATTTTTCCTTCTGTCACCCTGCCCTAATAACTCTTTAAAAATTGCTTTAGTCTCTTGCTTTCAATTAGCTTCTCATGCAAAAAAACCCTTTTCACTAAGAACTGTTTCCCTTTGTTTCCTCTTGCTTCTGTTGCAAACCATTATCTTTGAAAAGAACCCACAAAATAAAAAAAGAAAAAACCACCAACAAATCAGTTTTGCCATTTGTTCATTAGCAAGAATACCTTTTTGTTTCATTATACTTCTGATTCAAAAAAAAAAAAAACAGCAGCAGCAGAAGAAAGCACTGCAGTTATTCATTGACAGAAAAAAAAAATCACAAAAAAATCACAAAAAAAAAATCTCTTCATTGCAGCAAAATTTAGAGAATAAATTATGAATCTAGGGCCACTTGTTATTCACAGAGGAAGCAGAGCAGCAGAAGAAACAGCTCCTTTTCCTGGTTTTCTCCTAATGTGATGGATTCTTCATTCAAAAAATTATTTTATCATAGTCCAGGGCAAAACAAATAGTACAAAACTGTTGATTCCTCTAAGCATTAATCCTGGCCTGGAAACATGCTACAACTTTGCTTTTCTTAGCTGTAGTGTTTGGCTTTCCAGGTACTATGTCATTTTTCAAACTCTTTGGTATGTGAATGAGTTATAGACTACCATTGTGTTCATTCATACAATTAGACAAAAAATCCTAGTAGCCATGACTGTCCAATAGTATAAAAGAATCAAAGACTACAAGATCTTCAGAGATTGCAGACCAGATGATGTTTTAGAGAAAGACATAGAGATGAGAGAGATTTTGAGATCAGAGAATATTTGAAGGATTTCTGGTGGGATATTGACAGGGACTTCTTTTAAGCTGTTTTCAGGGTGTAGTTGGATTTGGGGGGGGGAGTTTTGCTTGGTGTTTTTTGGGGGCCTTTTTGGGGTTTTTGTTTGTTTGTTTGTTTGTTTGTTTGTTTGTTTGTTTGTTTGTTTTTTGTTTCACAGAAATGGACATGGAACTCAAAAGCTTAGCTACATCTTCCAGCTGCAGCTGTTGGTCAAAGAAAAGGTATTATTACTCCCTACATGATGTCTGACTTTGTTAATTCGCATTACTGGCAGTGCTCCAGGAGACCAAAGCAATATAATGAGCTGTGTCTCTGCCTTTAGTGACTTCTAATCAAAAGTAAATAATGTGTGCAACTACTTTTTGTTTCTCAAGCTTCAAGCCATCTTGCATCAGCTCTCCAGTTAATAATTCCTCTTCCAAGTGCTTCAGTTGGTTGTGGAAATTCTCAGAACATTTTTCAGCTTTTCTGCTCCTCTCCAGGGCTTCATGGTACAATCTGGTTTGATTTTTCAAAGCTTTAGTCAATTTGGCTAATTTTGTTTCAAGCTGAGATGCCATCTAGGGAGCAAGCAAACCAACAAAGCATATGGGGTTAGGTGGGAAATGCTAAAAAGATATGAAAGATAAATCACTAAACAATTCAAAATAGGGCAAAATATCTGTCTTTAAAATATATGAATTTTAAAAGTATTAAAAAATCTGTAACCACCAGCAAAAAACTGCAGAAGTGGAGACACCCAAAAATGAACAGCAAATATTATAAATGAGTCAAATGATTAAAAGGTGCTCCTCTATATTAAAAAATCAATACAAAGTCATGCAGACTCAAAATTTCCAAAGATGTGGGGACAGCAGCAATACCTGGCAGTCAGCTATCATTCCTTTAAATAAGCCAAAGAAATTGCTATTTTATTAAGGAGTTGATTAGAACAGGCATATAAGTTATTTGGAAAATACATGCAGCACGAAGGGGAGAATGTAGATATGGATAATTAAGTCTCAGAGGAATGTTTCCCAATTGGTAACTCTCAAGCATTGTTTAAAAGATTGTGCTTAAAAAGGAATAGTAATAATAATTTCTGTAATCTAGCCAGAACCCAAGGACAAAAAGGATAAAATCTCAAAACAAGCAGTAACTAGAACAATTTTGAAAAAAATTCTAATTCTTCACTGTTAACTTTACTACACCTGCATATAACGTAATGGATTTTAAGTTGCAAACTATTTATAAATTAAATGCTTAAAAGTATCAAGTTACACTACTATCAAATACTGAAAGGCAGTTCTGTACATGAAGTTGCTTGTTTCCCTCTGTCTTCTTCTTACTGTCATATAATTATTGGATAACATAATTAATTATATTGTATTTGTAACTCAGTTTTCAGACACTCATCTCCAAGCAGCCTCTTCATTTTAAGCATCTTTTTGGTCCCTGTTAATAAAATGAACAGTAAGTACACGGAGCTCTCATTAAATTAAATGACAGTGAAAGGTTTCCAACTCAAACTGCAACTAAATAAAAACAACTTGCCCTCAACTTGCCTAAAAAACACTGAGAAATTACTGCTCTTCATACAGTAGACAATACAAAACAATAATAAATCTGCAAGAACGCACAAACATATTTTATGCTTTCTTGCATCTCACATCACCCAGCAGGAACAAGAGTTTCAGTAAATTGTTCCCCCAGAGATGCGCTGCTGCCAGAGACCCTAGAGCCCCTTTATCAGGCTGCAGAGTGGCTGCAAGGGGGTTTTAGAGGCTTCAAAGATCCATAAACAGGAGAATGTGAAGGACCATACCACAGAAACAGAGCAGAAGCTGTCATTTTATCATCCTGGGGCATCCTACTGTAATACTTATCCCTGGTTTAGGGACAATGCACAAGGTAGGCATTTCCTAAAGCAAGGTTGCACCCTTGTTAGCCACCCATGCCTGATCCATCATCTTACAAAGGCTGCATTTTTGGTCCTGCAGTTCTGACCTCCATAGCTTCTCATTCCTATGACTCATGCAGCTTGATCAGGCAACCTGCAAAATAAAAACCCCTTCCTGCTTTTTGTTTTAATGCAGCTACTGGATAATTTCAAACTACAACCATTTTACATATGACACAAAGGAGGGTCGGAGTGTGGATCTGCTGAGGGTAGGAAGGCTCTGAAGAGGGATCTGGGCAGGCTGGATCAATGGGCTGATGCCAATGTATGAAGTTCAACAAGGCAAAGTGCTGGGTTCTGCCCTTGGGTCACAACATTGATACAGGCTGGGCAGAACGGCTGGGAAGCTGCATGGTGGAAAAGGATGTGGGGGTGCTGGTCAACAGCTGCTGAAACAGCCAACAGGATGCTCAGGTAGGCAAGAAGGCAAATGGCATGGGCTTTTGGGTTTGTTTTTTTAAAATACTTCACCAAAATGCACAGGATATTTTCAAGAACTCTTCTCAGCCTGGGACAGAATACAAAACCATTTGCTGTCGTTAAAAACTATCGCATCAGCAGGAGATGCTACAATTTCAAAATCTGGCAAAAATATTAAAGCTGGATTTCAGTGGCTCACTGAAAGTAGCTTTTGATTTAGTGTGTGACATTTAATTATATAAATAATCCTCACGGACAAAATTAATAAATTGTAAGCAAGCGAGAAACTCCAGTGCAGTGTCAGGACACACCTCATTGGTCAGGCTGCATTCTGACTCACCTTCCTCCTGAACTGTCCCTTCTCTATCTATACACTCAAATACACCTTTACAAATACTATCAGCCCAAATGCCTCAAGCCAGAGATTTCCTTTTACCTTCCTTTCATGCTGAATAATGTTCAGCTGTAATTGTAAAAACACATCTTTATTTTTAGGTGCAGGTTTTGAGGATTAGAGGGAAAGAAGTTGCCTGTGGCAACTCATCAATTATATCTGCTTTGAGAAAGAAGTCAGTTCTTGAAGTCACCATTGTAGCAGCAAATCCATACTTGTTCACAGGTTTCACTAAATTATAGCAACTGAAGAGCCACCTTTGATGTCTGCTGGCACAGAAACCAACTTCCAATGTTGTAACTGAAAGACCACTCCAAGTCTTTTCTTCTTAACAGCATCTATTATTAATTTAATTTCTGAGCTCGTCCTTCTTAGTAAAACACAGATGCTTTTCCCCTATTACCTTAAATCAATAGACAAAAAAATTAAAGGTTTCTGTAATTCAAAACCTAAGCAGAAAGAATCAACACTCTATCAGATGAATAAATTGAAACAGAACCCAAAGAGAATAAATGCACACATTGGGCAAGTGCAGTAGTTGCTGACTTACTATTTCTTTATTTTCCTCTATGCAATTTATTTCTTGGATCCTCTCCAAAATGGTCTTCTCAGAAGGTTTAACTGTTGCAGAGCCACAGCTGAGCAGGGTAGCAATTTCTTCTTTAAAAGCCTCCAAAGAGCTCTGAGCAGTCCTGGCCTCTTCTCTGCTACTCTTCAAGCTTGCATCTAACTCCTTGGAAGATTTCTTCAGATTGTGCAGTTCCTGCTTTGAGGCATCCAAAGCTTTCTGGTTAACAGTCAGCTTCTCTTGGAGGTTCCTGATCTCCATCTCTAAACTCTGTCTCTTTATTATAGCACTGTCAGCATCCTAAAGAGCATGGAAAATTGAACAAGTTTTTAAAATTATAAGTTATAAATCCTCTCCATCACACACAAATTAAGGAATAACTCAGGAGCAGGTACTGCAGACAGAGAAACTAGGATCCATATTCCTCCTATTTGCTCAATGTCAGGGCCCCTTAGGGAAACTGCCACTGAAATTGATGAAAACCTAAAGTCTTCTGTAATCACACTAAAGACTAACCACTTATATTGGTCTGCAAAAAGGAATACATAAATAAAATTTTCAGGTGACTGAAACCAAATTTTTTATTGTAAAACTATTGAAATCTTACTTTTCCATCCAGATAATATGACCTGAAAAACAAGCAGTGAAAAACATGTATCACAAATAAAGCCAAAGTACTATAACTGAGAGGGGAAAGAATAGGATAGGATAGAATAGAATATTTCATTTGGCAGGGACCTGCAGTGATAATCAAGTCCAACTGCCTGACAATTCAGAGGTGACCAAAACAATAGACACAGCCTCCCTGAATATAGTGGTAAGAGGTGATCTCTGAGCTCAGCTTATCTGAATGCAACAAAAATTCCTGAAATTATTTATTCACAGAAATGAGAAGTGAGGGACCAGACAAATCAAGGCTTGGTTGGGAAGGAATAAAATATAACCAATACATATGTATCTATATCAATTGTATATAAATATTGACCTAACAGGTCAGAGCAGTCAAAAAGAATTGTACATCTTGACCCATGACACCAAAACAAATGATGACAGAAAAAATAAAGAAAAATAACCATCTAAACATAAAGAAATGAAGTATTGTGTGTCTCTCCTTTCCCCACAATACCAATAATGAGTGCTTACACATACATATTCAAGAAAAGTATTTGCAGCAAGACCAACTAAAAGTACAGCAAAGACTAAGTCTTAATTTCTCAGGTCATTTTGCGATGGGTAAGAACAAATAGGAAAGAATATTATTTCACACATGACACAAAAGGAAAGAGTAATTTAATAATTAAAGAATAATTAAAGAAAAATTTTGTCCATGACACAAAATTACTACAGAGGACGGAATATTTACAGAGAGGGATTGGATTCTTCTGGAGGTCTCAGTGGTAAGTAGAGCCCCAATGAGTGGACTGATTTGAATTAAGATTGTGCACACTGGAGTTATAGAACTGTTCCTGGAGCAGTTATGAATATGGTGATTACTCAAGGATCTCTCAGGGTCTCTGTGTGCTTGCTGTGGAGCATAGTATGTCATTTGTATTAATGGAATACCTGCTAATCAAGCAGTAAATCTGGGAGCATTTCGGTAGATCAGCAGGGAGGGTGGTCAAAAAAAAAGGAGTTTGTAGGGCACCTTCAGAAAATAAAACAGACAAATGATACTAAAATACTAAAATGTTTATTAGCTGTGAAAAGGCAAACATGCAAAAACATAAATAAGAACACTCCTGTCATTTAGGAAATTATTTGTTATTACACCTTTCTGAAGTAATTTTAGAATTGTTTTACAAACAAATGTTGGCCTGATTCCTTGCCGTTTTCTCTTTTTTTTATTCTACACACGTCCTATTAATAGAAAATTCCCACCTGTGCTCAGAACTACATTATGGTAATTACAGCAAAGAATAAAGAGTCATTTATTTCAATTACAGTTTTCAGCAGTGCATACTTTTCCTTTCAGAAAGTCAGTGCTAAAATGGTTTGCCAGTACCAGGGACCTTACCTAATCACCATCTTGCTAAATTGTGAACAGTTGAAAACAAACATAGTTTATTCAAAAGATCAAGATATAAAATGAGGAAGTGCAAGCCACCAAACAGTGGCTGGGAAACTGCCTGGCAGAAGAGACCTGGGGGTGCTGGCTGACAGCAGCTGAACATGAGCCAGCTGTGCCCAGGTGGCCAAGAAGGCCAATGGCATCCTGGCCTGGATCAGCCATGGTGTGGCCAGCAGGAGCAGGGCAGGGATTGTCCCCTGTGCTCAGCACTGGTGAGGCCACACCTCGAGTGCTGTGTCCAGTTCTGGGCCCCTCACTACAGGAAGGACACTGAGGGGCTGGAACATGTCCAGGAAAGGGCAACTGAGCTGGGGAAGGGTCTGGAGCACAAGTCTGATGAGGAGCAGCTGAGGGTGGGTGTTTAATCTGGAGAAGAGGAGGCTCAAGGGAGACCTTATCACTCTCTGCAACTGCCTGAAAAGTTGGACCCAGGCAGGGGTTGGTTTCTTCATCAAAAGGGCTATTAAGAACTGGAACAGGCTGCCCAGGAAAGTGGTAAAGTCACCATCTCTGGAGGTATCTGAAAGCCTTGTAGACAGGGTACTTAGGGACATGGCTTAGTGGTGGGTTTTGCAGTGCTGGGTTATCAGTTGAAATCCACAAACTTAGGGGTCTTTCCCAACCTAAATAATTCCATGATTCTATTAATGCCAACACCCCAGTCAGCAGCATGGGATCAATAGACTGAAGTCAACTACACATACATACACAAAAAAGAGTCCACATTACATTAACAGTAATAAGAAGGTATTAAAGAGAATACAGGTATTTTACAGATGAATCCTTACACCAGCTGCGCCTTCAGTTACTCCTGTTATACCGTAAGGATTGTAAACTAGTTTGCTCTTATCTCCTGTCTTCTCAAATGATTCAGTCTGGAAATATCTGTGATGCTTGCTGAAACCTGTCTGTAATATGTATTTTCTTAATGACATCTTATAAACAAAAACAAAGCAAAACAAAAAAAATCCAGGCTCTGAGAAACTCATTCCTGTATTTATCTGTTGGGACAAGAAAAACCTAAAATCATTTGGCTGTCTCTCCTACAATCTAAATACTTGGGTATATTCAAAATATAGCCATGTTTCTCAAGTTCATTCAAATTACTTAAATAATGTTTTCATATTTAAATTAACTCTTTTCATAGAATTTATTTATTTATGCTAATATATGTATATTGATTAGAAACTAGTTAGATTTATTTTGTTCATTAACATAACAATATAAGCCAATATTGAATACTGAAGAGTATTTTCTTGGTTAATTTTGCATCAGTAGTACATGGAGATATATTTGTATTAATTAAAATTGCTTGCTTACACTTATATGTTCTTTAAAGATTTTGCACGGTGCACATCTTTGCAAAACAGATGTTTAAAGTAGCACTTCAGAGGAAAATCACAAATATTTCCAGGTTAAATCATCAGCAAAGATGTGAAACAGAATAGGACAGTTTAGTAGTTCTTGTAATTCATCTGTGGCAATGATGCATTTAAATTAATCTGGAAGAATGTAGGCATCCTCTTCTATACCTTTGATAAATACCATGGAAGAATTTATTAAATATTAAAAACAAACTCAGTTAGAATTAGTAAGACATTTTAGAGGACCTCTCAAAGAACATTATAATTCTCTAGTTATGCACTGATTATCATAATCAGTAATCACTCTTTGGAAATACAGAAAGAAAGTTCAGTTATTCTGATTCTCAGTCTAGAAATCTGGCCAGGATTTAAAAGTTGTTTTCCATCAAATGCAAATTTGATATTCAATGCAGCCATGATAAAGTTGTGGACAATATTTACAGATTTCCAGAAGCAAAATCTTGCAATATTCTATCAGAAACATGAGAAATTCAGAAAGAAATAGAAGCATATATTCAGAAATCAATAAAAATAATAGTTTAGAAAAAATCCAGCTTCTTGAATTACTTTCTTAACTTTTATTAGTTTCAAGAATTATTGGGGTTTTATTCTTTTGTACTTGATATTGTCATGCAGCAAGACTGAGAGGGTAACAGATAAAATTATTGTTAATGTTCCTCAAATGAAGCCCAGTTAATGGCAACAAATATTCAAGTATCAAACATGCTAAAGAATATTTTAAATATATTAACCTTAAAATGTAATTAACTGGCTTTCATTTTATTCAGTAAGAGTTTTTGAATACAGGCAGCTACCTCCTCCAGGGACATGAAAAAAAAGCACCTGATGAAGAGAAGGAATTCATAGAAACCCTAAGGAATGAGACTGGAGAACTACCTGGCAATTAAAACAGGAATTATTCAGAGGGGTGGCAGGGAACGGTGTGGTGGCCAAGTCCTGGTGGAGATGACTGACAGAACATTGTGATGGTCTCTACACACTTTGGATGAATTTTAAGAGAAAACTGGGGGAAGTGGCTGCCATCTCAATCTCTAGTACTGCAGGTGGCCAAAATGTTTGGCCCTGAGAGCTGTAGGCACACGCAGGCAGGAGTCACTTGTATTCAGCCTTTGCTGGGTAAATTCAGCTACAGGCAGTCCCTTTAAGTCCTGAAAACAGCCCAGAAGCACACAGCCAAGTATGAGTCTTCTGGCATAGGAACAGTATGGATTTCTGCTTCTCACCTTGACAGAGGAACGTGTCTCAACACATGCAACTCCATTCATGTGCTAAAACTTTGCAGCATGAAGTACATGGCAACGGCAGACTGACTTTATGCCACCAGTGCCCCTCCTGTAACCAAGTCAGACACCCATCAGGGGATCCCACACTTCACACTGCACATATGAGGACTTAAAGCATTTTTTGTTTTTTATTTTCTTTTTCAATACTGAACTTCTTCATCCTCTTTGTGAACGTAAAACCTTCTCAACAGATTTACTCAGTGTCTGCAAATGTAAGTTGCTAAACTGAAATTGCAGTGGAGGAATCTGCAGCCTCTATGCAGATGGGGCTTTTCAAAGGCAATGCTTTTGAAAGGCAATGCTAATCATTTAGAAAGACATTTCTGTAAAATTGGTTAAATAAATTATGCATTTGGCACATGCAAAATAATGATAGGAAAATATTTTTCAGAAAACTAGCTCAACTTGGTTTTGGCAGTTAGAGCAAACTTGAAAAACAAGCCACAAATGGAGCCTTGATCTTGGTTTAAAACATCCCCTGATTCTGGCTTACTGAGTAAACTACACTCTGTTCTTCCTCACACACCTGTGTTTGAGATGAAGCATGAAAACAAAATGTTCTCAAAAAGGACCTGTTTAAGTTTTTGGTGCAGGTTGTCTCTCAGATCCACGAAGTCTTAGAAAATTGTACACAGCTTGGTAAGAACTATTTTCAGCAGTAAGTAAAATTTATGACCCTTGTGGTACTTACATTTATCTTCCCCACAAATTCTTTCTTCTCCAGAGCACGCTGCCAGCTATTTCTCATCTCCTAAGTATTTTGCTTACAACCAAATCAGAACACTATATCCTTTAAAGTGTATGGTGGGTGTCTCCCCTTCAGGAAAAGAGGAATGCCGGGGTGGGGAAAAAGCTGTATTAGTTCAGAAAACTCACTTGCACAAGGTTGCCTTTATGTTAATAGTTTCTACAAACTCAATCATGCACAGCTCAGATACATACTTGGCAGTCCAAGTTTCTTCTCTTATTTTCTCACGTTCCAGCCATCAGCTTTAACTATACTGTTTCACCTGCAGGAAATCTTCATTCTGGCTTCACTAAACTGCCTCCTTTCCACAGACATAACTCAAAGTGCAAAGCAATAAGGAAAATTGCTACAGAAATGCACTTTGTTCATCCATCCTTTGAAATATGCAAACTCTTAATGGGGAGTTCTCCTGGAGCAAAGCAATCCTTTTCCTTTAGGTGAATTTGGTGAATTCTTGACTTAACTTGCATTTCTCATCTGACCATTCTCCCTGCTGCACAGATTTTCTCCAAGGCTTCCCAACAGTGAAACAGTGCTTTCCTGCAAGAGCCATCCTACTGCCTACAACGTTTTGGGTATGAGCCAATGGTTATGAAATACAAATTTATAATGCAGTGAAAAGTTAATCTAGGGTATATGGAAGCCAAGACACTTTACCATCCAGCGCCTTAAGAGAAAGAATAGTGTCCTATCCATTCCTTTCAATTTCTCATTAGAATTTTTGAAAAACTGAATAGAAAAATTCTCAGGAAACTTGCAGTAACAGAAAATGTTATTTAAAAGAGCATTTTTTCACCACTGCATGCTTGTGCCTCAGATATCAAAAATTAATTTATTTACATGATTGTGCAAACACAAAGGCTACAACACTAAGAAGAAAGCAAAACCAGAAATTTGCAAACAGCATTGTAAGACATCACATCTGCCTCAGATCTATTTTACAAAATTGTTTAATCTTCATATCTCGCTTTCAAGAAGTTGAAAATAACCTTAGGAAAATGTCCTTTTTAGGAAAGACACTTATCAACACAATTTTCTCAGAAGGATTTTTTCCTCATGCAATTCCTATTGAAAATTAATTTGAAATTTCAAGAAAATATTTGAAAACCGAAAAAGCATACAAGCCATGCAATTATGTACCTTACTAAGTTTTTCCATGTCTTGGTAGTATCCTGCTGCCTTTTTCTGCTCCTTGGCCACTTCTGAAACTAGTCTCATGATGGTTTCTCTGTTAGCTTTAGACTCCATCTCATGGACATTTGCAGCTTCTTGAAGGGCAGCAACCTGGTCTTTTAGTGTCACATTTTCTTTACATATTTCAGAGACCTTGAGAAATAAATCAAATATGAGTAGCTTCTTAAAAGCTCTTAACAATTAAAAATATTCATCCCAGTTTTACCTGCTCCTAATCATGCCACTAAAGACTCAGTGTTTTGGGTGACCTCTAGGTCAGACTTATAATTGCACCCTACTGTTCCTTTAGAAAAAGAGTAGAAGGACAGTTAAAGTCATAGGATCATATTCTCACTATAAACCCCCACCTTAGCATAATGTGATTCAGATTTACTCCCACACAGAGTTTATAATGTATTAAACAGGTGGATACAGATAAACAGCAGCTACTGCTGCTGCATATCCGTGCTTGACCTGAAACAGACCATGCAGCTAACTTCATGTGAAAAGCAAACCATTTCAGCCTGACTTTTTAAGATGTGTGCCTTTCCTTTGGAACAAGAAATACGCAATTCACGCTCAAAACTTTTTAAGCACAAAAGATTTGAGTTAGTAACAGATATTTCATAAGCACATTCAAGGACAGGGACAAATATGTGGTGCGCTGCCATTATGAGCAGCCAACACCTTGGAAAAAGGAGTCCTTTCCAGGAGGATTCCAGGGCTGTTTTGGTACACTATGCCATTTCCAAACAGTGGAATAGATGAATGTGGGCACTTCAAAGAGTGAGCAAAAAATGTACCCTGATTCCTACTGGCAAGACATTTGTTAAGACTAAAACAGACCAATTCTGTCTTAAATAAAACCATAATGTGGAAAAGAAACTAAATAGATGTGCCAAGACCCAAGAAGAATTGCTAAGGTTTCCTAAGGCACAGCTTTCAGCACAAATTAGATTTCCCTACTAGATTTATTACTACATTGTTAAAAAGACATGAAGATATGTTTTTAAAAGCTCTAATTATTAACTTATTGATTATTAAAGCATGCAAGAGTGCATCTTGCATGACAACTTTTTTTAGAGCATCTATTAAAAATCCAATGTGCTTGCAATATTATGTAATATTATGTGGGCATACATTCACTGTGGTACATACCTAGATAATCTTGATTTATTAAGACTGTAATTTTACAATGGCATGTACATAATGAAATAGAATTTTCCTAAATACCCATTGTGTTCCAAAGTGAAGAAAATTAGAGATCAAAGAATAGAGAGATTAGTGAAATGTATAAAATTAGAATAAAATGTCTTTCAGCAGCATTGATATATGTTAAAAGAATATAAAAACAAATCTCTATTCCTAAATGGAAGCTTAGGTTTTGGAACTTCAGAAGTACTCTGAAGAGAAATAAAACCCATTTTTATTATTAAGTCTCTGAAGCATCACAAAATTATTTACAGCATTTTATTAGAGGACATAGTAAGAGTCATTTTAGGGCATGCCATTTCAGATGTTTGTATTTAATGGTATGTCAGCTCAAGATAAGAGTTAGGACCTAGTGCTACAGTTTACACATCACCTGTTGACCTCCATGTTAATGTTTTAAGGAAAGCTTTTAACTGAGTATCTAATCAGGGCTGTATGTGGGAACTACAGGTTGATAAATTATTTATGCAGATAAGAGCAGACGGAGTTCACTGAGTTAGTGCTCAGCACCTTTGAAAATTAGCCCAGAATGAAAGAAGTCTGTCTTTAAATGATAGCACTGTCTGCAAGCCATAATGAAATACAAAGATCTCTATCATTTGCTTTACTTCTGTGACAACTAGATATTTTTCTATTAAATTGCATTTGCCTACACAATCACCTTTGATGTTAAATATTCCTGTGGTTTCTCTTTTTCTCCGATGTCTATGTCCAAGAATCCAGAAAGATCTGTAAGGAGATCTTCATAGGTTTTGCTGATTTTAGAAGCTTGAGTCATGTTTTCTTCACACTCATTCAAATATTTACTAATCAGACATTAAAAAAATACACACATCAGGATGAACATTCCCTGAAAAGGAATTCTAGGCAAAATACATTCTCCCAAGACTATTGCTAGCTTCTGCGTACCACCAAATGAATTTTAAAAGTTACATTTAATTCTCTATATCTGTTATGTAATACATATAACATTTACTGTTGTCTTATGTGTTAACATTTCTTCATCTTTGCTTTTGGTTAACACTTCAAAAAATCTTCAATGATCCCAATCTCATTCTCAGCACAAAATCTAAATAAAACACAGGAACTAAGTGACATGAATAAACAGTGCCCTCAAGATACTACTAGTGGAAAGTGCAAGCAAAAACTCTAAAAAAGAAAGTGGGGGGAAGAGTGATCAAGTATTAGCAAAAATATGTGAAAGGCACTTCACATCCTCTTTCTAAACAAGCTGACGGAGATGATTAACAAACTTCAAGTAAAGAGAAGCCCTTCTGGAGCAATGGAAGTGTAAGACATCCAGAATACCTGTGAAGGGAAGTTTACCAGCAGAAGCAGAAATGGGAGACACTACTTTCCTGTACAGTATACTCTGAAGCACTACTCATGAAAGGGGTGCATTTAAAAAGACAGCATCTAGGGGCTAACACAAAGATATGAAGGAAAGGCAGCTTTTTGTCAGCAATTTCATCACTCAACCAGTGCCTATCACACAGATACATATCCCACAAGAAATGTGTTCTCAGCCTTAAGAGCAGGTGTTACTTTGTAAATACTCTACAAGAACAACCAACCAAATAAATTAACAGTGAATTTAACTCATTAGTGTAAATGTGGTTACATTCCTTCCCTTGCCAGGGACAAAGACAGGTCCAGCAAGCAAGAACCATCACAGTCTGGTTTGGTAGGAAGCACAGAAAAATTCTGATTCAATAGGAAATACAGAAAAAAATCTTGCTCAGGATGCTGAAACACATATCCCTTGTGAAAAACTAAAAAGAAACAGGTTAGCAAAGCCAGCCAAACAAACAGAGCTGAAAACAACCATTAGTGTAATCCAAATGTCAACTCCAATACTTCTCAGTAATACCCACGAGTGAGGTACCCAGTGGTAGAGTGCAAGACAGGGTAGATTGGTAGTGGTAAATTAGCAAGACAAGCTATTGTGCTTCCATTTGAAAAACAAGGTTCTTTCTAAAGCAAGTTCTTCACTCTAGAATAAATCAAGACCTGAGATGTAATCAAATGTGTGTCTAGAGCAAATATTTTATTGAAATTTATTTGCTTATCAGAGTGTAGCATTATTAGTTTTCAAGGCAGTCATTACTGGACTCAATCTTTTCCATTTCTGATTTCTTCCTCTCTAGGCTGGCAATCAAACAAAGCATCATTCCATAATCAAAAAGCAGCGTGAGTCTCCAGCTGGAGATGCAGAGTGAGAGCAAACACAGTACATTGAATGCTTATAAATCAATAAGCAAAACAGACAGTCCATGAAAAGATTTAACAGATAACCTGAGGAGGAAGGTCAGCAGAGCTGCTGAAAATGCTGCAAAGTGAAAGAGAGGGGCATAATAACAGAAAGGAATAGAAAACATTCATTACTGCTCTGGACATTGTGAGGGCAGTTCCACATAGTACTACAGAGCACACACCATGAGCCAAAAAAGCACTGCCTTCTGCAGCAGACAGTGTCCCTCAGAACACAAGCACCCTCACAGTTTCCTCACCTCTGAGGAGCTTCCTTTCCTCTGTAGCCCCAACAAAATTAAACCATGAGATGATTGCTAAACTGTTGTTGTGAGGAGGGATATGTCAGCAGTGAAAAGTAAAAGGCTCATACATGACATATGTACATGCCTATATGTCAGAATACTATGTAAGATTGACCACCAACCCCATAACTGTTCCATGGCTCTAAAAAATTCAGGTATCCACTCACAAAACCATGCCTGCTGCTAAAAATAAAAAATCTGAAGTACAAAGCATTCACTTGATAACTTTACGAATAATCTAATTACCTGCAGTAGGGCCGTAAAGGTGTGAGCACCCAGAAAATGGGCAGTCAGGTACAAAAAAGTAGAACACAGCTTTTTCACAGCTTTGCTTGCTCTTCAGAACTAATGAGCAAAGAGCAAGGAAGGAAAAAGAAGAAGAAAAAGCTTTTGACAGTTCACACTCTAAAAATACCATGGCAATAGACATGTTGAGTAGAAAAGCACCATTTTCAATAGGAGAGGTGCACATCCTGGAAGCCAATCATAGAATTCACCAAACATTTCTTACTATATTCCCAAGGTATAGAATGTAAATATGCACTTCATGCATGCTGGCTTGCTCTTCTTCCCTTTCATTAGTGGTTTTCAGTGAAAACCCTTCTTGACCTAATTAGCACTAGACATGTGCCAAGTACTACCAGCGTGGCCAGACTAAGTGACTGAAGTTCACTGAGTCAACACATTGGTTGGTATGAAGTCACACATGCAACCATTAGCTGAGGACAACAAAAAGCTTTGGAAGCAAACACTGCACATTCATGAGCAATCCAACATGTTTGCTCCTTCCAAATGAGCAGACTCACTTTCCCTGTAACTCTTCCCTTTTGCCAGAAGTCCAGTGGAACACTCCAGGTGCACAGTGAACCAGAGCTGGGATTGGTAGAGGTGGAAATCGAGCTTTTTATTTTGCTCACTTCTCTCTTGGAGCAGTCCCCTGGTCCTGATCACCATGCATTAACACAAACAGAACTGATTACACAAGTGTTGTATGCTAAAGAGAGCAGCCAGGACTGCTCTGGGAGTGACAGCAGAGATTTATGCCCATAAAATGGATTGTATCACTATAACAGCAGACAAGTGTGAAACACAGTATTCCAGAAGTTTTCTCCCACTGAGACAGGCAAGCACATAGGATAGGAGGTTTTCTTCCCTTTTCATCTTCTTCTGTTTTATTTTTTCCTACCAGCAATAGCATTTAAAAAAATCTTAACAGCCATTATGTAAGACTGCACTCTCCAGGCAGGGCTTTTGGCAAATCAGCTGGTAATAAACAAGTGCACTGCAATGGTTTTCTCTAAGTTTCAAAATTACTTAATTATTCACTTTTAATGCATAAAACATGGCAGAGCTGTAAAAATACTGATTTGGGAAATACAGTGTCTGGTAAACACTCACCTTGCTCTTGACTAGACAGTATTGACAGAGTCACAAATATTAGTCTGATAATGGGCAGAAAAATCCATTATAAAAGTCTAAGTGTCTATTAATACGACTAACACTGGTTTTGGAATTTAAGAGTTCAGAATATTTTCATACCAATCAATTTTGCTGTGAGTCTCCATCCTAAAGACCCGAAACATGAGCAATTATGTAGAACTGACGGATCAGTACTCTGATACACTATGCTAAGAACAATACAGTTAAAGGACCCTATCTTTTATAAGTTTAATGCATTTCACCTTCAAAGTACAAAACATTAAAACCTCCATGTATGGACTAACAACTCAAAACAAAATTCAAATATCAACACCTTCCACACACTCAGGGTGTAACAGAATTCAGAACTGCAATAAAGTCTATCTACCAACTTATTTTTCTGTATTGACAACTGCACCATTCTGCCATCCCCCCAAAAAAAGTTGTTTCCTATCTCACATGACTCTTACTTAAGTTTGACACTTTTCTCATGAAGCTCCTCCTTCAGCTCCAAATTTTCCTTATGTGCCACCTGAGCTGTCAGCTCAGCCTGGTTTTTAGAAGCAATGAGCACACACAGCTCTTCTTCCATCTCCTGGATTTGTGTTTGCAAAGACAGGAGGCGAGACATCAGTCTAGCATTGTTTTCCTTACAGCTTTCTGCTTCAGACTTCAGCTCTTGAAAAGAAGCATCTTTAGAGATCATGCTCGACCTAAGTTTAAGAAGCTATAGATAGAAAAGGAGAAAATTATTGAAGAATAGTTTTCCCAGCCTGAAATAACATGACTGTATTACAAGCTTAGTAATGTGACAAGAAACACATTTCTATCACTACAAAACTGAGAAGAGGAACACAACTTTTTTTCATATGACTATGAAAAAACAATGGAAGAGGTTTGCAAAAACAAAAGCTACTGGTGGGTAACACAATACAACTTTTCAAGATAACATCTCACAGGAAGATAAGCTTATTTACTAATTCATAATTTAGGAATCCTAACTTAAGTTCTGCTGCACAACCTTAACTCATGTCTCCTATGTATCTGCATTACAGCAAAGTTACTAACACCACTATTCCCTCTTTTTTGCCTGCTGCCTGCCTGCTTCCAAATCTCATCCTCAATTCCACAGATTATCTAGAGCTGCAGGGAGATTTAACAGCAAAGTATCCTGCTGTATGAATGTAGAGCCTTTTGATAGTTTGAGGCATTTTCAGAGGTAAGTAAATTTTGGAGCATTGTGTGGTAGGCACCTGGCGCACTACTGTCATGAGGGAAATGCAGAGGCCACAGCAGAATCAGAGTGGGAAAAAAGGAAGTTTAAACTTTTCTTTCAGCTTATATAGATTTCTAAAAAAGAGACCACATTGGAAGACTGAGGTTCAACCTCTTCAATTCCACTGGTCTTAGAAAATGTCCATCAATTGTCCTTCCTACAGAAAAGAATGTAAACAATATAGATGTTTACAAAAAACATTGCTTTGTTTACATGAGAATGTGTGAGAAAATTCTGACTCCAATTTAGAAAGCTGAAAAACAGGGTGACAGGCACCCTCTTTTCATCTTATGCAAATAGCTATTTTTGGGTATGATAATGCAATTACATGTAGCTCTATTTACAAAGAAACGGCAATAGAGCCTTTTAAGGATGGGTAGGAGGAGGAAAATGACTCTCAAATGTTAAAGACCTCTTACAGAAATGATGCTAGAGAGTTCCAAGAGTTCATGGAGTTCAGTAGATTTTCCTCTCCCTTTTTGTTAAAAATACAATTTTCCATTGACCTATTTCTGCTAGAAGCTTCTCTAGGAGACTGCGCTTGAGAGAGACTCACCAGGCAAACAAAATTTTCTTATTTTTTTGTTATTAGGAACAAGTAAAGTGGACCTTCTTGTCTCAAGAAATATTAAGGCATGTTTCAGCTTTCTTGAAAATTCCAATTAAAAGCAGCAAGATGGTCCCATCACATAAAAATAACAGGCAAATAATTAAGCCAAACTAACTGCTCTTTATGATGAATGGTAGAAATTCTAAATTGTGGCAAACATTTTAAGGCAAAAATATTTAAGACACTAAACTGCAATCCAGGACAATGGGAAATTCATGTCTCTGTTGGAGTCTTTCAGTAAGACCAAACCAAGATACTCAGAGAAATTCAAGAGGCCAGTGTGCCAATGGAACAGCAACTGCCCTGGAAAAGGGAGGTCCTGCTTCTCCTCCTTCCAGCCACACATGCCTGTCCTCTCCCTCACACCAGCTCTGTGTTTGTCTGACTCTCACACAAACAACATCAATAACAACTGATGGAGAATAGTTCACTTTTTCTCTCACAGAGGAGAAGGAGAATCACAGAGCAGAGGCTAACACTGAGAAATCAGGTAGGAGCATCAGCCTCGCAGCAGCAGCACAGCCTTCAAAGAGCCTGTGCTTCACGTGCAAGCGCTGGTTTATCAGACACTCTGGCGCAGCACTGAGCTCAAGACAAGCAGTTTGGCTTCTTCCCGGGGTCATGGGCTTCATTTCCATACTCCACCCTGCCCTTTGTGCTAGAAGAAGCATTTACATGGCTACAAGGTGAAATAAGACTGGGAAACTGATCTGGCTAGAAAGCAACTCAGAAGTAAAGGAATTATTTTTCAATTGTATCGACACAACAGTGCACAAAAGTGAAAACTACAGATACATCTGTGCCAGCACAAGGGGTGGGGCAGTGTGGGGAAGGAAATGAGCAGCTGATGGAACAATAGCATTGCTTTGCTTGGCAGCTGGACCAAGCTATGGTATCTTAGAGTGTTCATAACCTTAAAATTTCTCTGTGGTTTAACTCCCCATGTGATATTTTTTCGTCTGTCCATTGTCTTTGCGGTCAGTTCCAATAGCAGAAAAAGCAAGAATGATCCCATGTCGTGAGTTTTACAGAGCACTCAGCAGAACAAGGCTCTGACCTCAGCTGGGTCATGAAGGTCTTTATTAACAAGAGCATGAACAGCTGCTTTTTTGACTACGCTTTTGCAAGCACTGTCTTGAAAAATCTATAAATCAGTCAGATGTTCTGGCAATAAAGCCATTCAACATTTCCAGTAATAAATTCTTTGTATGAGAACATTAGACTCAGTATGGCTTCTTAAAATTTAAATTTAAAGCACCAGTTCTGGATAAATGCTACACGTAGGGGAACCCTGCAGTAACTTCAGGATCAACTGATCAAATTAAACCTCAGCCAATGGACTCTTATACCAGTACTTCGGTATGTGAACAAACGTAAGCATTTCATGTCTTCCCAGGGCAAATTTTACTCCATGTTAAAACTGACCACTGCCTGTAATGCTGACTTCAATCATCAATTTTAACCAGTTATATGTTAAAAAAATTACTTGTGGAAATAATGCAGCTCTAAAAATTATCCTGTAATAAATCCTGAGAAAAACTATCTACACAGCAGGAGGAGTAGAAAAGTATGTGTACATGTTCTTCAACCTCTCTAGCTACAATCTACCTCATTAGCACAAACACAATTTCACTGGTGATGAAAGCAAAGAAAATTTGGGGAGCTATAACTTGAATAAAAGGCAGAAAAAGCTGCTCATCTTAACTTAAAGGGAGTTAAGATGAACAGCTAGATCTTAGCTCACCAGCAAGAGGAGGACACTATCTAAATGTTTAGACAACTGCAATTTAATTAATTTTCAGGTTTAATATAAAAATACTGCACTTAGATGATGATGAAAAGCTCCACTGCTGCAAATCCTCCAAATACAAACTTATAATCAGTTCTTGATCACAGAAGGAAGCAAAATATAAATCACGCATTCTAAGAACAAAAACCCAAAAGCTCTGTAGCAAAAGCAAGTTTCAGACTTTCTGAAAGCCTTCTATTCTCTGCATAAGGTGACTGCAAACTATCCTCAGGTGTGGAGAAGGATTTGAAATTATTTTTAGATGTACCTCTGACTGGGTACAGTCATACTTCACTGAAAGTGCTGCAAGTTCACTTTGAGCTGTTTCAGCTGCAGCTCTATAGTGATTCATCTGCTCTCTAGTGACAGGAATATCCAAAAGAACGTGATCATGAGATTCCTGTGAAGGCAGAATGAAGACAAAACCATTAGACATCACATTCTTTGAACATTTTTGCTTCAGTGCTTTTTTGTTTGATTAAGCTGCTCAAGGGCATTAGTTCAAACGTTCCAGAGTATTATTCCTAGAGTAACACACGCTTGGTGAAAAACAAGTTAAACACTTTTCTACAAGTCACAGCTTGCATCTCCAAATTCAGCCACCAACACCAGTGCTAAAGTAAGAATGCCCCCCTTAGCAATCCTATGACCACCCACTGTTTTCATCTCTGGCTATTTCCAGCAGTTTCTATATATTTAATAACATTCAAAAGGTCCCTTTTCTACAAACTTATCCAGTCACTCTTTCAGCCTCTATAAACTTTAACCCAAAGGGAGTCCTCAGGTGTCTCTTATGCAAAGAATCACTTTGGTTTTTAGACTTTAGTTTTACTGCACATCCCCTCATTTTTCATCCAGAAGAAATGTTGAAAAAAAGTGCAATGGCTGTCCATCTTCTCTGTGCCACTCATGATTTTTCTGATTTCTATCATATCTCACGTCCACAGTCTCTCTACCAGGCTGAAGAGCCTATACCTACTCAGACACTTGTATCTTCTCCTCCAAGTCACTTTTTGGCCAGCCATTTGTTTTTTTACTTCTAACCTTTCAAGGTTAGAGGTCCTTTTGAACTCCATCACTTCGACACAACCTCAGCTTCCTGATGATGCTTTCTCATCCCCAGCCATCACCAGGCTTCTTTTCATTCTTTTTCAAGTCCTGATTCCATGACAAGCACTGCCTCTGTCTCTCTAGTACAGTCTCCTTTACAGCACTTGTACAACCCTTTTAGCTGTGCCCTTTAGATTCTGTAGTAAGCTTTCTCCTTTTTGTGGTGTTCTGCTCTTCTACAGTAGAGCAGGAATGTGCTGGATTTCTCGGCCTTTATTACTTAAGTCTTTCAAGATGAAAATTCAGACCTGAAGTCTTAGTAGAATTTCATTAGACAGAACTTTTTTTTTTTTTTTTCCCAATCAACAGTAACTAAAAACAACAAAATGTAACCTCTTCAGAACAGAACTAAGTTTAGGTTATGCTGGGAGCACACACGGCAGAGAACTGAACACGAGATTTGTACTCCTTCGGATCTCACACAGGACTGAAACAAAACTGCAATCCTGGTATATTTGGGTATGAATTACAAAATGCAAAACACCCCCAGATAATGACTGGTGTTGGGAAAAGGTATTGTGCTGGAGACAGAGACATTGTCTCTTCATGCATCAATTTCCAGGATGAGATAAATTACAAGTTCAGGCCCTAGCCATTCCAAATAGGGAAAAACAAACAAACAAAAAAAACCCCTGAAGATCTTTCCAAATGAGAATGTCTAGTAAAATAAGTATTCGCTATGCAACACATAGAGAAATCCTTGAGGAATAAGGAAAAACTAGTTTAGACTGCAGCAGAAGATAAATCACCTTGGATTAGTTACTATAATATCACCAACTCCATTCTTAAATCTTTCTTCCCTGTGCTAGTTGACACTAGATTAGACCCATCAAGTTTAATTGCATTCATCTCCCTCAAAGACACTCAGCTGTGCTTTTCCACAAAGGAGTTGCCACTCTCATCAAGCCAGACTGACACATGCAGAAAACTCATGGCCACATAGAATACAGCACATAATCTTGGAGGTAAAAGGGCTGCTAATTTTCTCCACACTTTATCACTGTTCTGAGGGAGTGAGGGAAAGCATGTGTCATCTCCTTGCTGCTTTTGTCTTACTTTTGCTTCACTGTGCTTGTTTCACATGTACAACTACATGAAATTTTTTAATGTAGAGGGCATTTTTCTCATTCTCTCATACATCAGGGGTCCAAAACCAGGGATGGAGACTGCAAACAGTAACACTGGGTATGCTGGTTATGTATGTTATTATATTTGTAGTAATAATAACTACAATTTGCATGAATGTAGGTCTTTCCTTTTCTTCTCTAAAAAATGATAACTTGTGACTTCACAGCAAGGAGGAGTACATCTCAAAACTGGTGAAATAAATACATTTCAGAGCACAGCTGAAAAGAAGAAGCCCTCATTCAGCAGCAATAATCAATGTAACAGCTTTAGAACTGAAACTTCCAAAATCTATGTTTTTCATACAAACTAGATTTTTCAATTATGAGCATTTTAAAGATGCAGCTACACATCCAGAAGGATTTAAAATAAGTTTAAATAAAGCCAGGTGCCAAAGTCAACAGAAATTACTGTTCAACTCATCTACAGTCTTAGTGAGATTTACTGAGGCAGATCTCTGCATCCTCCAGTGCCTCAATAAATACAAAACAAATCATGGTGGTACCATGCTAGGAAAGTTGGTATTATCATCATACTTTTTGCAGGAAACATGCATGCTCTAAAATTAATAATTTTCTGTGTTTGTGTGGATTGCCGTCAGCCAGTCACAAACCTGATCTTTAATCAGACCTATCAGACAACTCAATTCAATTGGCATGACTTTACTATAGGGGTAAAACAGACCATGGCACTTTTCTATCTGTGGAAAAATTCAGGTTTTTAATGTTTAATGAGTATTATGTAATCTATACTGATTTTTGTTAGGAAAATAGAATTAATGAAGTGTTAAAAGAATAAGAGAGAGTAGACAGAAGAAGTCTTAATATATTAACACTCAATCAACTCTAAATAACCTAGGTTTTGGGCATTTCTCCCACTCATATTATTAATTTTTTATATCTCTTTCCACTTACCTGCAAGAAAAAGAAGCTTTCATCTAACTTCATATGCTAAACAGAAGCTAAGCCTATATTTACAATACTTAAGAGGAATATCTACTTGAATCTTCAGTTTTATTAGTAATAGTTGTTCTTTAGAATATCAACAACATATGGTGATTTTTGTTATTGTTGACCATTTTTGTTTTGACTTTTTTACCAAACAGCTGCCTTAATCTCCTTGGGATCCAGCCTTTAGTTGGAAAACTTCATTTGGTTCAGGGAAAAAAAAAAACAAAACCCAACCTACTACTACATTCAGTAGTTTTATACCCATCAATGTACTATGAAATCAGCCAACTGTTAAAGTCACTCACTCCCATTCCACTTTTGGCAGTTTCTCTTTTATTTCCTGCTGTGTTTCTTATTTCAGTGCTGCCAAATGCCACTACCACTGCCATTGCCTGCACACAGCCCAGATTCCTTTCCCAAAACATACAATTTTAAAAAATCTTTTTTGAAACAGAAATCCCCCAGTAGGCATTTAGGCACCCATCACCACCCTGAATTACTTGTCAATGCACTGTCATAGACTGTACTCAGGGCAGGGTTTTCTTCTGCCCATTCCCAAAGTACCTAAACACGTTGGAGCTGACATACCAAAAACGATGACTCACGAATCTTTGTTGACTTCATTCTCCCTTTGCTTCTACAGAACAAATGGGGGGAAGAGGGAAGAAAGGTTGAACATTAAATGGATTAGTAATATGATGTCACAACATTGTTCTTCACAGATATGCTTTACTTTACTAAACTGTATCATAGGTTACCATCAGCAAAGTTGAGCATGAGAGCAGAACACCATGGGAATTTCCTCTAGCAGCCTATGAGCTCTGATTGTCTCCACAGTATTGAAACACACCTCTAACCAAAACAGGAACCTTCACACTGACTTGTCCAGGATCCAGCTACACAGTCAGCCTTCATGCAGTGATTGCTTCCTTTGCCACTGCTTTTCAGGTGCTCCAAGTTTCATTTCACCTCTCCTTTTGCCCTGCATCTCTTCTACACTGATTTTAAAAGGATCTGAGCAATAACACAGGATCAATCTCAACTGAAATACATCTTCCCCGCCCCCCCGTCAGATGTTAAGGTAATCCCTGGGCAGCCCATTCCAATGTCTAACCATCCTTTCTGTAAAGAAACTCCTCCTAATGCCCAAGCTAAAACCTCCCCTGGCAGAGCTTAAGACCGTGTCCTCTTGTCCTGTCACTGGTTAGCTGGAATAGGCCGACTTCCCGATTAGAGTCACTTCAGTGGGTGGGGAAAAAGGGTTCACAAATTAAACATCTTGTAAGTATATTTTGGGTCTTCTTCATAGATAATACTTTGTCCAATTTGCCTATCAAGGGTCTCAAAATGTATTGATGTTGATATATTAACATAAATCAAAATTTGCAACTAATATTTCACAACTATTTCAGTTCTGTCACTTGCACTTTCACATTCTGAAGTGCCAGAAACACCCAAATACTTTTGATCACTATCCACTCAGTAAAGCCCTATTTCCCCTTGCTGATACCTTCCTGTAGCTAGGCCCAACTCACTGCTTGCAGTAGGATTTTTGTTATTGTTATATACCTATGGAGTTTTTCTGCATTCATGCAACATTCCAGAAACATGTAAAACTAACTTAAGTGTTCTCAGAAGCTCAAATAAATTACTAAAGAGATTTTCTAAATTCTTTTCAGAAGAGTACTGTTCAGCTCCACCCTCCTCCCTTTGCAGTAATCATTGAAAGGTATTACTGAAAAGATAAAAATCACTCCTGCTGTTCGTCTGCTGAAGAGGCCAATTTCGAGCTTGATTAATGGGCCCAAATGAAAGCTTCATTACAAGGAAAATTTTAGTCTTACCTGCAGCTACTACTAAAAGAAACAGTTGGAGCATTTTCATATTTTGTTTTTCTATTAGGATGAGGTGACTTTGCATCTAAATATAATAAATGCATTTAATGTGATGAAAGACAGCAGTCATCTGAAGGCAATTAGATAGACACATCACCTACTCTAAACATTACTTAACATGCTTTCTGGCTGACTTCATTCTTTGTCTGTATGGACAAATTAAGGAATTTGGAACTCCTCTGAAACTTTCTCTCACAGCTTTTCCAAAATTATTAACAAGAAGCTGCTGTGTTTATTCCCTAAGCAATTAAAAGGGTAATTGCTAAGACAAAATTATGTGCTTATGCAGGGATTTGTGCAAACAATTTCTTCTACCATTTCTACTTTATCAGTGCTAAATAGAGTTAAATAACTTCTGTAACAGAACTGCTTAAATGTAGATTTAAGAACTGAGCGTCATGCAATGCCAACAGCTGCAATTTTCCTACAATGCCTACTATACTTTACTGCAGTCAACAAAATGCAAATATTTTAGATATACTTGAGTATATTGGTATATACACAACTAAAAACTGATTAGTGCTGTATTTTGATTCACCAGTTGTAACTTACATTTTAAAACATGGAATTTCTAGCATGTTTTTGAGTCCCAAAATCAACACTAACTATTTGACTTTGGGTTGGTTAAAATGGAGCAGGCTGCTGTCAACTCTTGTCACCAAGGAGCACTAGCAAAAAGCCTGTAATTGGGTCGTAACAGTTGTATTTAATATGATGGCAATTGGTTTTGCCATCACAAACTAACAAAATTCTGTATTTTTTTTGTCTCAGAACAATATAGCTTCATTACAAAATTGATGTTCAACAGTTCAGGACATAACGAACTTTCACACAAATAAATTGTTTATCCTTTGGAACACAAAACTGTTACAAGGTTCCTATTATATCTTTAGTACAAGGGTTTGATCCTTCTAAGCAATATCCTCCAGTGTCCCCCTTAAATTCACATCAAAGCCAGCAAACCAGTTTCAAAGGAGGAAGAAATGCAAAGAAGAAATTCTTAGATAACTATAAATTCCTGCTCTGTGAAAGCTACTCCCTTCTGCAGCAGTTAGTAAGAAAAATCTTTCTGGCCTTGAACTTGTAAAGATAAGCTATAATGATCAGCTGAAATTCACGGGGCTTCAACCGCACCACGCACAGACCACCAGGAACAGCTCTGCACCTGCAGGAGTTCTGGTTTGGGGTTGGGGATTTTTGTTTGTGTTGGGGTTTTGGTTGCTTGGTTTTTATTTTGGGGTTCGGTTGGTTTTTTGGGGATTTTTTTTTTTTTTTTTTACTGGGGAGGTGGGCCGTGTTTAAAGGCGAGATTAAATTGAATAGTGCAAAGATGATTTGCAAAGTGCCAGCCTCTGTCAGACTCTACAGCAGCACCGACAGAAAAGGGGAAGGAAGGGGGGCATATTTCCAAAGTCAGGGCTTTATTTCCTAGTAGGGGAGCTGCCCAAGAAACCCCAAGCCCTAACCAAACCAACCCCTCGTCCCTTTCTGCCTTGCCCGTCCCTCAGTTCCGCGGTTCCGCCGGCCCTGGAGCCGCTGGCGGCCGCAGCCGCTCCCCTGGCAACGCGTCCCGGGGCACGGACGGACGAAGGAAGGGCCTGGCTAGGGAAGGGGGGACAGTGATCGGTGGCTGCAAGTGAACAGGCTTCACAAGGGGAAACTCACAGGAACGCCGGGGTTTGCTGTGTTTGTTTGTTTTCATTTCAAATAAAGCTTTACCTGAGAAAATTTGCTCACATGTTCCCTCGAAAAAGAGCCAGCAGAGGCGAGCGGAGCAGACGGGACTTGAGCAGCGGCTCCTGTTATCCAGACAGGCTTTCCTTCTCCCCCCGGAACCTGCCAAAGGAGCCCCCCCGCAAAAGCAGCCTTCCTTGATGGCTGAACTGCCTCCAGGTGAAAGAGCACCTCCTCCTCTTCCTCTTCACCTTTCATCCAGGTAAAGTGGATGGACATGGAAAGAGGGGAGCTGAAGGTTGCAGTAAAAGAAAGTTAGACCTGCGGGTGTATGGCTGCACATCATTTTCTCTGAAGACCCTGTGAGCTTTAATCAGCCTCTGGGGACAATGCTATCGCGCACCATTTCTGTACTCAAAAGTCAGAAACTACTTTCACCTTTCTCAGGAATGCTGACTTAATCACGTTTTCCAGAGAAGAAAATGAAGCTAGGGATAGTACTAATTTTGTTTGTCCTTGTCCCTGTGTGCCTGATACCATTCCACTGCTGTTGCCGAGAACACAGAAGCCCCCAAGCAGAGGGCAGGGTAACCTCATTATGCAATCCCAATCTGTTAAGTATTTTTGACGGGTTAAATTTGTACTGGGCGGTTTTACACAAACCCAGAGGAAATCTGGCACGTTTTACTATCCACTGCAAATTTGAACAAAAATTATCATACTGGATTTGTCCAGCATTCGACTGCAACCTAATTCGCCCTACTACTGGAGTGATGTGCACATGCAGGATTGTGAAACTCTGTCCTTACTTTCCTGAGCATGTGCTCGAGCACACTTCCCTATCGCTGGTGCTGCAGTGCCACGGCTGGTTCGGGAGTTACACTTCAGCTGCTTCCACACCCTTGGTGAAAGGGAGAGAGTGCTTATACAGCTATATATTACCGAAGATCTATGAAGGTATTTGTCCTTTAAAAAACCACGCCTTATTCTCATGAACTCTTAACAAGAGTAACAATAAAAGAGACAAAAAAAAAAAAAAGGAAAAAAAGTAGAAATGTCTTGTAAAACTCTGAAAAACAGCAGGTATAATACCCACTCTTCAAGCCATTTGACAGAGAAAAACTACCTTATTACACAATGCTCACATTTTAAGATGCTTTACCCTTGTTTGCTGGTATTTGAAAGTAGAGTTCTCAAAAGAATTCCATGTTTCTTTTTCCTTAACAGGGACAGAAAATAATTTAGGAAGGGTTAATTTGAGATTTTTAATTCTAAATAATTTCAATGAGTCATTTTCATTAATCAAATTCTTCATGTTGTATTTCATAAAATACGTGTAAAGGATGTTCTCAGCCTTTCTGAGCAAAGAATGATGCAAATCTCTTGAATGTAGGTGCCTAATAAAGCCACACTAATTTTTGAAAGAAAAAATAATTTAAAAATTACTACAAATTTTCCCTTCCATGAAAATGCTCGGTGTTGAGAAAAGATGCGAAAATTGACTGGTGTTATGAAACCCCAGTTCCAGGACCCAGTACACTCAAAAACATACCAGCTGATATTCTGCAGGCGTCTAAATGAGTAGGGATGTGTAAAAATAATTTCAAAGCCAAAATGTGTGATGTCCCTGTGATAAGCACATGTGGTGGGGCCAGCTATCTTCTGAAGGAAATAACCTGGTTTTACAACCCTGGACTTCCCCCCTGGACAAAGGGGGTGGTGAAAAGAAAATAGGCATATGGGGGAACCAATCAGGCTTGGGAAAGAAGTGGGAATCTGTGTAAGTGAGAGCTGCTGCTTAAGATGTATTAGGTTTGAGGAACTTAAACCAGACAGAGTCCTTGAAAGTCTAAACTCAACGTATGCAGCTGTTTCGCAAATCCTCTGTATGTGGATCTTAGGTTTCCACGTATGTATGAAAACTCCCTGATTTGCCCCAAGCAACTAGTTCCTGCTAATGCTTCTGTCACAATCCAGCAAAGTAGCACCAAACTTCCAAGGGCCAATCTAACCCCATGGATGCGGTCAAAGCTGCGTATCCGACACATGACCAAGGCACTCAAATGTAGCTCTATTTCAGGATTACCTGAAAACAAGAATACAAGTAACTATGGCAAAATGGGGATGCTCTTTCTTCACATAAAGATACTGGAGCCCTCACTGCAAGTTGTAGGCCCTTCTCCTTCTGGAGGAATTCACCTGTCTCCTAATTCCCTAACCTTAGCCCAGGGGCACACATACTCACTGAGCAGAAATAACACAAGATAACACAAGAGTTACTGGGCAGAAGGAAAAGTGGGGGGAAATACCCTTCAGCTAGCTTGAGGGAGTACTCCTGGACCTTTTTCCTGGAATGGTTCTGCCTTTTACACAGATCCTAGACTAAAATTAACAATTACATGTTTATATGAACCATCTAAGACCAGAACTCACTGCACTTCCTGACCTATGACAATTAATGACATTTTTTGGGAAAGTGGGACATAAGAGATTAAACCTACTCCAAATGCAACTGAATGAAATGCATCATCAGGCCTTTCATCAATTAGAGTCATTTGGAAAGTATCAGCCTTACCATAGTAGCATGAGAATAATCAATTAATATTAAGAAAGCAAATAAAAAAGCCATAGCATATATCTTGATGTATCTTTCCTCAGCTTTTAATCTTTTACTTCATTACTTTGAAGAAATAAGTGGAATCCCAGGAAAAATAATTTTCTACAAGGATGAAAATTTTTCTTCACAGCGTGTTTGAAAGATTATGATTATGTAACTTACTGAAAAGTGATAGAACAGAAGCAGCACACAAGTATTGAATATTTTTATTCACTCTAAGTTATCATGAGGACATTTTATATTTCTTTCACAGGGGAAAAATAGCCAGATGAGCTAAACCTCAAAAAAGCATTGTAAATAAAAACCCTTCTCACATGTCTGCAGAATTCACAACTGCAAAGCTGAGGCAGAACGTGGATTAATCCCTAAGCCAATTCTCAATTCATGCAGGTGGAGTTTTAATTTCTCAGAAATAGAAGTATATCAGCAAGAATAAATGTACGGAAGTTTTCAAAACCTTTTTTAGGGAAAAAAAAAAAACAAAAACAAAAACAACAAAACAGAAGCAAACAAGAAAACGTAAACAGTCCATGTTACAGGATGTTTTTCCTCACATCTGTTCTGCCACTAGCATATGGAAAAGAAAGAAAAGGATCACTTTAACCAGCACATTCTCAGTTTTATTTTAAAATCCTTCGATAAATGTTAGGTGAATTTCAACTTACATTTTGCTTTAAATAAAAATAATTACAAGTTTTGTTCTGTAATTTTGGGTAAACAGAAAGCTGGTAAGCAAACAAACTTCAGTGAGAAAAACCCAACAGTTCTGTACAAGATTCCATTTTGGAATTTTTATTTTAGACACAATTAAGGGTTTCTTTTTAGATTAAAACCATTTCATAGAGTAATTTTCATGCAAAAGTAAACTTTTTTCCTGTACTGTTTGACAGCACAGGAGATAAAAGTTCATGTGGAACAAGTTGTTAACCATGAATGCAAGTAATACTATGAACTTCAAAGAAACTATTTCAACAGTTAGGGTTTATGGGACATCAGCAAGGTGTGTAAACCAAAGCATTTTGGAAATATTTTAGTTACAGCAAGAGTAAGACCAAAATATTTCCATTTTTGCTGAGAACACATGGAGCACTTAGCAGTTCTAGAAGTGATTCTGGAAATGACACCATCAGCTGCACCAACCTTAGTAAGTAATTACCAGATAGATTTAAGAGATTCTCAAGGATTTTTTAGGTTTTGAAATTTTAACAGGAGTAAAAGTGGAGTAAAAATTAGAAAATTCCTTACTATTGCCCTGTCTTGTTACAGAAGAACATTTTATGGTACCTATCTCTTGCATCTGTATCTTTCAAAACCTCACCGAATAAATATGCTTTACAGGTTTATGCATCAAATCTGTTTCAAAGAGAAAAAGCAGGACCTAAGACCTGAATTATTTTAAGTTGTCTTCCCCAGCCACTGGAATAGCATAACAAGGTCTGACTTACACAAAATTATATAATTTATTTCAATGTTCTTACAAGCTTCTAGTCATACAACCAACTTATTTTCCACATCAATTTATTTTAAGAAACCTTATATACATAAGAAATTATTGTAGATATCTTACATGATAACTTATCAACTATTCAGACAGATGTGTGTACTGCCTTTCACTGTGCCTGTGACATTACTTTCCTCCTATTTCATCAGCAATAAAAGTCATCATCAAAAACTGACTTACAAATATAGTTGTTCAAAAGGTAGAAAACAAAAAGTAAAAAACTTTTTTTTTGTTATGGTCCTCAGAATTACTGAAAATGCCTTTGGCTTTTGCCATAAATATTCAAATGGCATACGAAATGAAAATCTCAAAAATTTGGATGTACAAATCAGTAGCTCCTGAGTTATACTGCAGAAGCATTTTGGGTAATCAATTGTAACACAGATGTATCGAAGGAACTTTCTTAAATACTCAAGTAAAAAAATGTTATATTACAGCACATGCTATTGTTCTAACACAGGCTTGAGGTTATGTTTTTAAATTCCACCTAAGTGCAATAGGTTCATGCTGACATTTCATGAAGCTGTATTACAGAAAGTAATTAACACTGAATAGCTACAAAAGCATTTCCCATTTTTAAGTAAACTGTAGCAAACCCCTCAGCAGAGCACTGTACCTCATTGGAATATGTCTTCACAACTTTGTTGTGTCATGGGAGACTGTAACACTGCATTTACAGCAACACTTATGTAATTTTTTCTTTTTTTCATACAATCAATCAAAATTTTACAAAAATATAGCCAACAAACATAAAAGTATGCTGTACACTCAGTTCTGCCTAGAGATAGCACTTTGCAATTACACAGAAGTCAAGCATTTGGAAGTTTTGGCTGTGCATTCCTTACACAGCCACATAGTCCTACTGTGTATCACCACACAAACTTCTCTTTGTGAGGGGAAAAAGACAGAAAGTGCACTTTTAATCAACTGGAGAACAGAACTGTTTTTTTCAGCATGTCATACATTACCATTCACATGCTAAGCTAGGAATTATGCATCTTGTAGTAATCTTCATAATTCAGTAATACTGAGCAAACATGGCTGCATCTCCTAATTGATCTTGTATTTTCTAGGACTGTATTTATCATAACTTCATACTATTAATTTTCCCCAATCTGCATTGTGAGTTCCCAGAATTAACAGTTTGAAAGCAACCTGGGCACAGGGGCACATGAACAACCAGTAAAAAACTAAATCAAGTTTCTCAGCGTGTGTAAGGATTGTGTAAGAGACAAATCTATTTGTCAAGGGTGGCCTCAACAGTGACTTTCTCTTCTTGTCCATGATACACTTTTAAACCTCTCCAGCAAATTAAGTCAGCACCTTACAAACAATCAGAGTGCAGACAAAGCAGATTTCATCCCCAATTCCTTTTGTCTCTCTGGACATTCTCATGGTATTCTCATTCCACATATTCCACAACTTGCATCTCTCTGTTCTTGACCCAAAGTTGTTGCTTCAAAATGCACTTGAAACAAGTTAACAGCATTTTCGAAGATGAGAGGCTGAGGCTCCAGTGCACAGATTCATCATGTCGTTTACATATTTGATCAAAGCACTAAAGCTGGAGTGCTGCTGAGCTCTCTCCAGTCAGAGAAACCTTCAGTAGTCTTGACCTTCAGCTTTCCTGACTGGATTTCTAATTTCAAGTCAGGTGGCTAAAGGTGAGGATGAATTCACTCTGCAAGAGTACTAAGCCAAAGATACAAAGGAGATGAGAGCAGTAAACCCAGGTCTCCAAATTATAACCCTTCCTTCAACTGCCTCATGAAATTCCTTGCATTTTTGTTTTTGAATACTTGACCTTGGAACTTTAAAATACCCTTTCAGATTTAAGAAGAAGAAAATAAACACAAATAATCAATGTCATCAGCATTTGGAACATATTTACCCACCGTAAATCTCTGTTGTATGAACATAACAAGCAGCAGCTTTTGAGACCAGGATAGAAAAGTAGAAATGGGCACCTAACAACTCCAGTTAACAGGAAACTGCATGGTATATGCTTCTCTACCCTGTATTTCTCAGTGCAAATGGGGTTGTTTATCCTCCCTGAAAATTAAGGCATCCTTCTTAAAAAAAACCAACCAAACAAACCCTCCCCCTAAAAAATACATTTGAAAAATAAGGAGAATTACCACAACAGAAGGAAGCAGCAGTGCTTGAACCTCACATATACACTATTGACAGGCCACCTGCAGATCAAGAGTGCATTAAATCTAAAATCCAGTTAAGGTAACTGCTTGGGTTACATTAATTTTTTTTGTCTGGGGAGGCTTTTCTGTATGCTTCTTTTTTGGTAGAGCTTTGTAAATAAACAGTATCTTCAATATTCTTAAAATGAGATTGTCATTTCTTACACTAATGTTCCTCCCAGATGGGACAACCTTCCCACAGGCAAACTCGCTGGCAACATTCAATTGTGCTTTAAAATTGAAATTCAGTTTTCAATTCTACATATGTATTTACCAGCTGTCACCCAATAACTTATCACTTTATGTAATTCAAACTGTACTCAGAACATCAAAAGAATCTGTCCGTAATTAATTTCTGAATTCTCTAAAAGACTAACTTTCATGCAATGCATGAAATTACATGGAGCACAAATTATTCTGAAATAAGTAAATTCATGCTAACGTGGCATTGGGGAAATTGTTTTTGAAGCAAATTTTTCACTTGTTAAGCTTTCACTCATTAAACTCATACCTACTGATGAGGAAAAAATATTATGGATAACTAAATATTCATTTTAAAGATCTGCTGACATTGGATATTAGGAAAACAAAATGTATTGAAATGCAGATTGATTTACATACATGAAGACAGTTTATAAATTTTTGCACAACATTAAAGTCTTTCACGGGACAAAAACAACAAATCACTTGGGAGGAAAAAGCACAAACAAAAAAGAATCTTTACTGAAGCCAAGCATGGAACAGAGAAAGTAATTATTAAAGTCAGACAATCTGTCTTTTAGAATATTACAAATCGTTTAACTAGAGACCAGCATCAAACTGAACTACCCCGTATTTTCCAGTTACCATCCACTCAGGTTCAGAAGCCTGAATTTGCTCACCTTGTCCAGGTTTCAGGCCAACCTGAGTGTCAGATTTCAGTGTTCTCAAACTACAGAGAGGCGCAGGATGAAACTTATTTAAGGCTTGATGAAACGGGACACTGTACTCCCATTTTCTATCTCCTGTCAATTTTCTATAGTTTAGATCACCTTTGAAAAGAAGCAAGTTTGACTTCTGTAGCTCAGCATACAAGTCAGGAGCAACTTCACTCATACTGGAAAAATCATGTGGTAAAGTCCAAAACATGTGGTCACGGAAAACCCAAACTCCCTTTTTCAAATTGCCTTCCCAGTTTATCCCACATCTAGACATCCACATGTGATTAGCTGACCCCAGTTGTTTAATAGTCCAGTTAAAATCATGCTTTGTGGTATCTGATACATACCATGGAATACTTTTTCCATGAAAATAGACTTCATCAGCTAGCTTTGACGATAGCAAGAAATCAGCCAACACAAGATCACTTACAAGTTCAAATCCAGCATTATCCAGGATTATGTCAACTCTAACATTACTTCTTTCTGTTCTATTTTTTTTGGCATTTACAAGCAGTGACCAAACCTTTTCCATATCATTCACTAAGATGTAAGGTACCAAGTTTTCCAGAGATTGCAAGGGACTAGATTTCTGAGAGCTGTCTTCACCAGCTGAAAAAGAAAGGTCACACTTATTGCCCCACAATGACACCTAGAAGGAAAAAGAAAAACAAACAAACAAACAAACGTTTACTAAGTTTCACTGTAGTTACATTCTCAACTTCACATACACTGAAGATTTTGTTCCCTTGGTTTTGTTTTAGGTAATAAAGGTTCTAACTCCACATATTCTTCCAAGCTCAACTTAAAACTCAACTTCTTGTACAGTTATCTTAACATAGACAAGATTTTGTGGCAGAAACCAAACAAACCTCTGTATTTACAAAGGCATTAGAAGTGACAAAGATGGAAGATTTAGATCAACATAACCACACTGATCACAAAGGTCAAAACAGAAATATTCTCCATACTGCAATTCCAAAAAATATCAGTGGTAACACAAATAAAGGAATAATAAAAGCAGAATTATTTTTTTTATTACATGCAGCCAAGTAAGTATTTTAGGTATATGTATTTTAAGTACTCATTAATGAGCCCTTTGTAAAGATTCCTCAAATACTTGGTGTATACTTGCCAGCTAATGGACTTATTTGTAATCCTACAATACTTTGGGGTTTCTACCTAAAGGCACTATATTCCAAGAATAATGTTGTTTTTAAGCTTTTAAATCACTTCTGACCCAGACTGACTTTTAATTTTTTTCTCCCAAGAAGTCTAAAAACATTTAAAGTGCCAACCAAAATTAACTGTTTTAAGAAATTATATGTAAATATTAAAAACGTCATCTAGAATTAGACTTAAAATGCTGGAAAGTTACTGCTTTTCAAATACACAATGAAGACCAGCAGATAATAAAAAGGTGTCACATTTAATAAAAGTACCCAAAATATAAATATTTTCAGAATAGCAGCAATACAGTAGGGCTATCAGGATTTCATCACACTTTTATAAACAGAAGATCTGTATTTTAATTTCCATATGAAGTTCAGATTCTTTACAACCTCAAATTCTTGTTTGTTTCATAGCAGAGATAGTTTCAATTCTTGTGTTAAGCACAATCAGTTTACCTGCAATAGCTTAAGAAGTTCCTCCTGAAGTTGTTTTTCATCTAGATCCTTGATGTTCTTGAGAAGTTCCTGGAAGTAAGTGCATAAGGCAATGACAGCTTCTTGGGATTCAAAGAAATTTTGAGCCTTTCCTTCCTTAAATACATCAAAGTTGTCGATAGGTGGGCTAAAAAGAGAAGAAAAAATATGTTGACACACTTCCCACATTGCTCATTACAGCACATGCAAAGGGAGCTCAAAGGTCAGGTTTTTTAGACTGTACTACAGGCCCTAGTTAGATTTTCCACTTCTAATTTGTCATACTGGATATTCATACAACTCCATAACAGCCTAATATTGCATCTTGCTAAAACAGACACTATGCAAGGCATTTTTATATAGCAGTATATTCTGAAAGTGAACAAGTATTCAACCACAGCAGCTCTGGGAACTGCATATACAATGAGCATTTTGAACTCCAATCTTCAGACAAGAGAATTAAAACTGTAACATACAAGTGAACTAAAGTCAAGAAAAGCTGGCCTGATTTTAAATGTGTTTGTGTGTGCTGGAGTATACTTCCCATACCAAATTCTCTTCCAGTAACAGGAAGTTATTCCTATGAAAGTCTTTACTAGGATTTTGGAAAATTACCATGACAGATGAGAATGTTCTAAAATATAAAAATTATAGCCCAATCTATTATGAGACATATTTGCATGACGACCTTTCAACAAATGATTGAACTTCCATCCAAGCATATCCTTAAGAGCAACTAAATAATGGAGACCAAGAAACTTAAAAGTTAATAATGAAAAGTATCTGCTCAGCTTTTAAAATGCAATCCAGTGGCTCAACCTCATATTTGAAGCTTTTGGTACAAGAGTTCAAATCACACAACATACCAGTAGAAACTGAGTCCCATTACTGTGTTTGCATCTCTCCAACACTAAGGGTAAATCCAGTACTCATGGAGCTTTCAAATTTTTTTGGCAGCAACAGAATTTTAAACTGTTCATTCCTACCCCATGACGTTGTACTGGCACAACTCCATGGTACCAGCACAAGTTTTTCCTGCCCAGTTATTTTTAACCAGTATCAGCTCCCAAAGTTCGATGCAACACATGGTCTGCAAGCACTGCTGTAACTAAGAAGCTGGTGTAGGATGAACAGAGGGGCTGCTTAACATGGCTCTGTTGCTGTAGTAGTTTACATAGTTAGTCTGTGTACTGTAGAAACAGTTTTTAAATGGTAACTTCAGATTGCAAGCAGCAAAACAAGTCAGAATTCTCAACAGATTTGTGGCTCTCATATTCTGTGTTTAAGGCTTAAGAGAAAAATCTAGACCAACAAACCTTGTAAAAATGCTACATGATTTTCATATCTCAATTCACATTAGTCTGCAAGGTAAAGCTACACAGTCAAGCTCAAGCGTTTTCATGTAGACCAACTCACCAAATCTGAAGCATATTAAAAAATTAATAAGCTTCAGATTTTGCTGAATGTAAGAAGGTATTAATTTTAAATCTGAGATACAAGATGAGGAAAAAGGAATATGGTAAAAGCTTAAGATCTTCCTTTATCTTACTCCTCAGCTATCTTTCTTTTTCCCAAAATAAAAATGAGAAAGAGCAATGTTTTGTGAAGTAATATACCAAGCCAGTGAACACTTACTTCTGTGCTAATGCTGCATGGATTCTTCGATACATGTAACACTCTACGTACAGCCAAGGGGACTGAAACCAACTTGGTTCTCCACTTCCATTTGGTAAATTTCGTTGGTAGTCCAAGTATTGGTTCCACAGCACAGCATCGGGCAACTCATCTTCCAAAGGGGTCACTGGCTTGTCTGTTTGCAGCTCATTCCGCAGTTTGGAGAGGAAAGATATAGCTCTCTTCTCTGCTTCAACACCCTTCTGGAAAAAGTGGAGAACAAAAGTTCCTATTCTTTATGTTTATTCCTGTAGAGACACAGATCAACTGTTCATGGAATGTGTGATGTTTTAATTGCCATGTGAGAATCCCTGACAAATCACAGCTTTATTCACCAAAATATATTTTGGTGAATAAAGCTCATTTCAGATCCAAGATCCTAAAATGAATTCCATATGGAACTTCTTTTTAGACTGGACTTTTTGCTTATTAGAGGTGAAGAGAGTATTGTTGAAACAGTCATGTTCAGAAGGTGTTACTGTCTATCAAACACTGCATTAACACAAAAAAACAAAATATGTGATGCAGTTGCAGAAATTACAGATCAGAGGGAAAAGGTTAGACAGAAAGGTGTGTTATAGAACTAATCAAAAATAGCTAGTAGAAAGAAATTATTTTTTAAAAAAGCAGACGAAAGGATTGAGACTAACAAGTCTCACCAGTAAGAACAAGGCAGAGAAAGGGTCTCAAGGGCTAGAAGGGGAATAAACATCAGGGAAAAGAAGGACCTTACTCTTACCTCACCATGTTCTTCAAAAAATTCATTTTTATGTCGATGTAAAGTATCAATAACTCTTGTGAGGATCTGGGGAAGTCTGTCTTTAATTGTAAAATATGCAAAGGATCTAAAAAACAGAGGATCAATATTTTATTATTGTCAGCAAAGGATGAAATGGCTTCAATTAAAAAAAAATGCAAGGTCTTTGTGCTAGTTTGGGCCAGGGTAGAGTTAATTTTCTTCACAGTAGCTAGTATGGGGGTTTGTTTTATATTTGTGCTGGAGACAGTGTTGACAACGCAGGGATGTTTTCCTTTTTGCTGAGCAGGGCTTACACAGAGTCAAGGCCTTTTCTGCCTCAGCCCAGCCCAGCCACGAGGAGGCCGAGGGTGCACAGGGTGTTGGGAGGGGACACGGCCAGGATAGCTGACCCTAACTGACCCAGAGGCTCTTCCAGACCACATGGTGTTATGCTCAGACGTGGAAAAGAAACCAGGAGGAAAAGGAAACCAGGAGGAAAAGCTGGCAAGGAAGCCACTGCTTGGGGATCAGTCAGTTCTTGGTGAGAAATTCCTTTCATTTGCCTTACTTGGTTTTCTTGGGTTCTGTTTCTTTTTGCTCTTTTCATTATGATTTATTCTCATTCCAATAATTAAACTGCTCTTATCTCAGCACCCAAGTTTTCTCATTTTTACCGTTCTCATTCACTTCTCCCCCACCCTCTGAGCTGTGTGGTGCTTTGCTGCCAGCTAAGTTATAACACAACAGTATTAAAAACAGCTTTCCGTGCCCTTACAACAGAAAAAAAAAAAAAAAACCAAAAAAAAAAAACCGAAAGAAATTTCAAACTGGTCAGACTCCTGTGCCTACTTTTGCAGAAGATTATAAACAGCAGTCTTTTCGAGAAAGGAAGAGCTAAATGACAGGCCCTGCCAAAACAGCGAAAAATTGCAGTTAATGCTACGCTAAACGCGACCTCTATTGCTAAGATACCCAGAGGCAAAACCTGGGAAGCGTAAAACTAAAAGCAGAGAAATCTGCTCAAAGTTTATCACGTATCGCATATCAACAAGAAACACACTCTCCATTATATTTTACATTTTTTCCAAACGCTGTTTATGTACGAGGACAAGGAGCAGAACGCGGCCAGCGCCACAGAGAGCGCACACCCGGCCTGAAGGACGATTTTTACGGTCAGATCTCTACCCGGTGGGCTGGAGCCCCGGGGCCGAGCAGCTGCACGGGAAGCACAGGACCGGCGCCGACACCGCCCCACTCCCGGGCCGGACCGGTGACTGCGGCGGCGGCAGCGCCGCGCCCACAGCGCCGCCTACGGGCCCCGTGCGCCGCCGGCGCTGCTGTCCGCGCCCGCCCCCCCGGGCCAAGAACCGCCCCCCGGCCCCGCCCGGCGCCCGAAAACCTCCGCTCCCCGGCGGCGGGACACCGGACGGCCTCTCATCTCCCTCCAGCCCCCCCGCCTCGCTGCCAAGTGACGAGCGCGCCAGGCCGAGACGGACCCCTTAAACC
>VZUI01036870.1:0-17007 GCA_013401135.1 Cettia cetti | reverse complement strand
GGCGGGGCGGGGCGGGGCGGGGCCGGGCGGGGCGGGGCGGGGCGCGGCGGCAGTTCCCATGGCGACCGGCGGCGCGCAGCAGCCTCGCGCGGACCCGACGGAGACGGCCGGAGAGCGGCGGGTGCGGAGACGGCAGGGACCGGGGAACGGGAGGGGAGAGGGCAGGGACGGAGGGAACGGGAGGGCCGAGGGGGATCGGGGGCTCCGGGGGTACCCGCGGCGCGGGCCGTGACCGCTGTCCCCGCCGCCTCCCCGCAGGTTCCGGACAATCCGCGGAGGCTGCGGGAGCTGCTGGAGCTGCAGAAGCTGCTGCAGCTGCTGGAGCTGCTGGAGCTGCGGCAGCGGCAGCTGCGGTCCCGCATCGCCGCCTGCGAGAAGCTGACGGCGGCGGTGGCCGAGCTGCAGGCGATGCTGAGTCCCCGCCCGGCGGGCGGCGCGGGGCTCTGAGGAGCCCCGGGGGCGGCGGCCCCGAGGATCGGCCCCGAGGAATGGACCGAGGGGTCTGGGGCTCCGGGAAGGCCCGGGCGGTGCCGGGGGAACGCAGGGACCGGTGGCGGCGGCACCGCCGGGCCGCGCTCCCCCGCCGTGGCCTTGGAGCTCGCTCGGCCTCGCCGCGCTCGTGCCTTATTATCGCATGAAACTTACTCCAAATAAACATTAAACATTCCAAAACAAAGCGAGGCGGGCCTGGTCTGTATCTGCTCGTGCGGAGGAGGCACCGCCGGCCCAGCGCCCGCGTGTCCCGAGGCTGGCGCTGCCCTGGGGCCGGCCCGGGCCGAGCTGCCGCGGCACGGCCCCGGCTGCGGATCCCGATCCCGATCCGGACCGGGAGGAGCGGGCGAGGGGAGAGGCTCACTCTGGGTTTCAACTCCCACCCGCAGCCCACGGCAGCAAGCGGCCGAGCTGCCGGGAGAGGGAGGAGGGCGGAAAGGCAAACGCCGCCTTTCAAACTCCTCTTCCTTAGGGGACAGGGCAGGGTGCTCACACTCCTCTCCCACAGAATACTCTCAGGAAAAACTATTATAACACAATGTTTAAATAAGCATTTAATTAGGATTCCATTAGTATTAATATTGCTTTCAATTCCAAAAAGGTTAATTTCCACTTCTTTGCAGGTATTTCAAAGTACAATATTAACTTCATACAAAATGAGCAATTAAGCAAACACCATTATTTCACATTCTTCAAAAAATACAAATTCATATTTACTCTTTTGGGTTTTGGAGATGCTCTTCCTTTGGAAGTACTGTACCTGTAACTAACATCTTCACATTGCTCAATGTAAGCACATTTGTTCCCATGTTTTAGAGTTAAATAAATTCCTTTATTACCATACACACATTCTTGAGAAGCTGGGGTTTAGTTCAGCTGTCTCCAAAGCCCCAGGCAGTGCAGCCCCCGGCCCCGACAGCTCAGCTGGAGCTGGAGCTGCCCCCGGTGTGGAGCCAGGCTGGGCTTTGGGCTGGGTGAGGCAAAACAGAGCAGGGTCAGCCTGAGCAGAGGGAGGACAAGAGTCACAAACCAGCAACACCAGCGACTGCAACTACAGCACTGCAAACACACCCTCGAGTCTGCTGGAAAACATCATGTGAAAAAAACTAATTTTTTTTAAGAAAAAGTAGAAACCACATTTATTTGAGAAAGTGTACACTGCATAATGAACCAAATTTTGGCCAGCTTGCACACCACTGCAGCATGGTGTGGGGTTTCACCTAGTTCCAAAAACACACACTTAGACTATGTACACTACTACATAAATATCCAGTTTAATTTGCATTTCTCAGTGCAGACACAGAATCCAACTTCTAGAATATGTGATAGATATCAAGACAAGACACAAAAAAGTTAAAAGTTCAGCCCTGTCCATGAGAATTGACTACAGGTAACATTTATAAAAACTTGACATTGCTTCCAAAATATGTTACGGAAAAAATAGTATACAATTAAAAACTCTGCGGTCAGAAATTCATAGGGTTTATTAAAGACGTGCTCTTCTTTTTTTGCCTTACAGTCCAAATTGACTCCCAACATCTCTGCCCAGCTAGCTCAGGTAACTCCTGCCAGGAACCTTTCCCCCACAGATCTCAAACCGTTTCAGAGAAGCAGACACCCTGCCCTCGCTCCGTGGGCTGAGCCTCGCCCGTGTCCCCGGCCAGCAGAGGAAGAGGACAGCAAAGCTCTGCTCAGCCCCACTGAGCCACCTCAGAACCACCCAGCCACAGCTGCTCACCCCCAGCCAGCCCCAAGGACAGCTCCCTGCCAAGGCTGGCTCCAGCTCTGAGCCCAGTTTATCCTGCAGTGGGAGTGCTGTAAACACTTCACAGCGCCGGTGCACACCAAGGACATCGTTGTGGATGGCCACGGCCATGCCACCCCCAAGAAATAAGGCAGTAACAGGACATCAGAAACCATCTTGAAGACAAATTTCAAAGGTGCAACATGCCTGTTTGAAAGCAGCTTGTCACTTGCGTTCCCACGTGGGCGACAGGAGGAGGACAGGGGAAGGAGGACGCACACCGAGGGACACAGCATGTCCAACAGGAGCGACAAGCAGCCCCCAGAAAGCGTGAGAGAAAAGGCTGCTGAAGCACAGTGCTCTCAGAGGGTTATTTGCATAGATTGGACGTTTGCTAACGATGCATAATTTGTCTGGGGCGCCGGGAAGGGCAGCACAGCACCCACCACACCTGTTCTGTCAGACGGACGCACGCGGACCACGCGGGACGAGGATCTTTAGCTACAGGTATTGCACCAAGTTAAGTGCTCATCTTTGCACACCCCTGTTAACTTTTACTCAGAGCAAAAATAAACTTTGTGAAAGTATATACAAAAGAAATTGCAGCAATTGGATTAAAGATAAAATAACCTAAAGTGCATTTTAGATACCAGTATGAGGTTCTGCAAACTTGTCTTCCTGGGCACACTCAGCATTACACAAGTGTCCAACTCGTACTTTGTTCCATGTAATTCAGTACCAGCATTCAATCAGTGCTGATTTTCCACCCCAGCCCCCCACCCACCCAAATTGCACAAAAAGCAATTTCTCCAACCTTCAGCTGCACGCAAAGTCTGCTTGCTTGGGTCCTTGTTTGGTGGCCAAAGCTACTAAAGTCAGTAACTGGACCCCCTCTACATATTTAAGCTTCTACACCCATCTAGAAACTGTGAGTGACCAAGCAAACCCCCACCAGCACAAAACAGGTGACCTAGAGCAGTGCACTTTTGCTCTCTGACTGATAATTAAAGGGGTTCATGCAGACTTTGTAGAGGCAGGCATGCTGCTCCCAGAGGCTCCAGCACATCAACCCCTTCCTGGGAATCCAATGTTTCACCACATCTCTAAGGGCAGAATCTCCCTTTTATTAACCATGTAATAGTGAATATGCTAAATGCTGGGGCAGCAAGGAGAGGACAGAAAATCTCTGGCCTTGCAGAATCTCAGGGTTTTGCTGCAGCTGCCCTTGGATCTCCTCCCATCCCAGCAGGGCACAGGCTGCCCTGGAGCAGCCTGATCACACAGTGCTGGGGATGAGGCAAATGTGAAAACATCTCAGACACACACAGCACAAACGCTCTGGAAAGCAGATGGACGACAAACAACAAAAGCACACACCTGTAAAACACCGTGGATGCACAGGCTGTGTGCTGGCAGAATCACATGCTCCTGCCTCAGTACAAGCTCTAACCAGTTCCACCTGAATTGCAGCCTGCCTGATGCATGTGTAAGAGGGCATGGCAAACTCAATGCACCAAAGAATCAGCAGGACATAGTGCTTTTCCTGGAACACAACAAAAAATACCCAGTAGCTGTGAAGAGAAAGAGCAGAGATTGACCCTGGGCACTGCTGCCCATCACTGCAGCTCCACACTGAGCCTCCCAGTCCAGAGACTTTGGTAGTTTCTTCTATTCATTTCAGTCACAAAAGAGTTTCTCAAGATGCTCTCTGGTCCAACCACAAGCGTGTTTTAGGCTAAGTCATAAGTAGCTAAAGTAAAAAATCCTCTCTGAAGGCTGCAAAGGCTCAGAAGCAGTTGCTAAATTGCCCAGCTGTCACAGTGCAGGCCACATCTGGGACCCTTGTCCCCCATCAGAGGTAACCCCCACAACTCCTGGGGAATCTTTACACTCCTGCATCAGCAGTCTCCCACAGGCACACGTGCACACCCACTCACCCTCAAACACCACAGCTGTATTTTGAAAAGAAAATCCCCAAGGGCAGAGTGAGAGGCACCACAGGGACCCCAGGCAGCTCCAGGCAGTGCTCACTCCCCTCCCTGTGGAGCTCTGTGCAGGGCAGCTGGCAGGAGACTCCTCTGCGAGGACAATCCCAACCATGCAGGCTCAGGACTACGTTTTTTGTGTTCAAATCAGTTCTTGCTGCCATGCAACCCACCTGCAGCACAAAATGAAGCTGCAGGAGAAAAGCAAAGGGGCCACCACCTCACTGCCCTCCAAGGATTGCCATTACAGGAACAAAACAAGAAATGCTTTGTTAACCTGCTTTGTGGATGCCAAACCTTGTTGCTGCAGGACTCGCAGCCCCGCTACAACAGCCCTGCCACACAGCCAGAGCAAACACCAGCAGCACGTGTGGTGATGCCCTGGAGCTCCCCCTGCAGCTGCCAGCACCGAGCTCCCTGCCCTGGCACGGGCACACGGCCATGCCAGGCACGGCAGGGGGCAGCTCCCTTCAGTCCATTCCTCCCGTGCTGGGCAGGGCAGCCTCAGGGGAACAGCACCAGAGGAGAGGTGGCTGCAGCAGCCTGTGCTGGTCGGGCTACACCGAGCAGTCACAGGAGGATCAAACACCTGCTGATCAGCAGGCAGCACTCACAGGGCTCTGCCCTCCCCCGAGGTACAGAGAGCAGCTCTGATCAAACACCAAGAGTGAAAGATCTCTATCCACTACAGTTTGCATTCCTAAATTGAGTGCAGGGACACTCCCCACTAATTGGCTTACAGTCATTATCTTTGTATCTCACTAACCACAACACTGTAAACTGAATAAAGACTATTTAATATTCTTTCCTTTAACACAACAAGACTGACAGCCAAAGCCAGAAAGATGGATAAAAACTATAAAATTACATCTTTTAAAATAATGCAGCATAAATAAACCATTTAGAATGAGACTGCATTTATTGCAACATTACAGGCTTTTTGGTGGAAGGGGGGGTTTGGATTTGATTTACCCTGAGTAGGTTAGAATATAGACTCTCAGTTTGATATGAAAAACTATTCTGTTGTGTAACATCTTTTAGTCAAGAAATAGCCCCGTGCACAAAAAGCTGGCATTGCAGTAGGCTGGAGGCAGAGTCAGGCAGAAATTATATAACTCACTGGAAAAAAAAAAAAAAAAAAGAAGCATGTATGGACAACTGAAGGACAGATTCACTGAATTCAAACTGAATTTATGTTGAATTTTTCTCAAAGTTTTCTTAAGGGTTGTTCTTCACAAAAGACAAGAGTAACCAGCAAAGGCACCGTGCTCCTGATTCAACAGTCCCAGGGTTAGGATGATGACTTGTTGCTGAACAGAGCCTAAGAAATCAAAAGAGCAGCAGGCACCAACCTGACCTGGGACTCCCCGTACCCTTCGGAGAGGCCAAGAAAACAGAGTGGAGCCAGAGCCAGCAGCGGCTCCGCTGCGCTCCCGCGGTGTGACACTGTCTGCAACACACTTGAGCCCTAGTGGAGTAGATGAGCAGATCTGCCAGGGGCACAAGGCACCTGTGCCCTGCTGAAATGAACGCCCCCAAAGCTCCTGGAGGCTTCGATAAGAGCATTAGTACACAGCAAAACCAGGCACCAGCTCCTCATCAGGTATGTGACAATGGCCTTCAAAGCACACTGCAGATAAACCCTCTCCCCAGCTATGCCATTCCCTCCCCTGCAGCCTCCTCTCCTGGGCTCCCTTTAGTGCATGGTTAGTAGAGACATGAGACAGGAGAAAATTAAAGACCCAAGAAGTTGTAACAAAGACCCACTTGCTGCCAGTACCTTAATCCCAAACCTAAGTGATGTGCAATTGGAGACAAAGCAACCCCCCTTTTCCTTTTAAAAATCATTTTGCACACGAGCAACCTTAACTTCTGTGTTCACATATGACAAGCAAAAGTGACAGACAGTGCAGCCAAAACAGTTCATATATAACTTAGCTATTTCTTTTTTTTACCTTTTTTTTTTAGATAGAATCTCAAAGGTGGATGTACCTGGGACGTGACTAAGATGATATCCATGAAGCAGAAATAAGCCACAAAACTTCCAAAGAGGAAGGAATAAGAATCGATCCTTCAGTTTCTGCTTCTAAGGAGAAGGGTTTTACCCTCCAGGTGCAAAGGAAAATCTGGAGCATCTTCACTTAGAGAAGCTGCTATTCAAACCAATTTCTTCCTCACTCTGCAGTAGTGCTTCAATTGGAATTATATTAGACGGGGTTCCAGGGCTTTGGAGGGACAGGAAGTCTGATACATCCATGGCACTTAATGTTTCAGTCTGGGAGTCTGAAGGGTTAACTATCTGACTGCTCTGCCCACAAGGAGGAGGAGCAGAAGAGGAAGGAAAGGTCTGAGGCTGCAGCTGGGAAGCTGGCTGCTCCAAAGTTTTAGAATCAGGTGAGGAACATTCCTTCTTGACGGTGGAGGTGGCTTTGTCCTTGGCAGAGTCTCGGCAGGCACACTGGCACTGGCAGGCCTCCTCCTGCTTTATAATAATAACAGGAACACTGAGACCAATCTGCTGAACGGGGTTTCCTGAGGGTGAAACAAAGACAAAACACAATGGAACTACATCATTCCACAGCAGGGAGAGAGAAATCAGCTTTGTTGAATTAGTTCAGTGTCATGCTTACCTGTGTTACCAGCTACTGGTAATGCAGTGGTAAAAAACACCTTTTCTACTACTTTTGGAACTTGTGGCTTTAAAGGAAAAAAAGAAACAAGAAAAAAGTGTGAATTGACTCAAATTTCTATTGTTCAAGTTCTAAACAGCTATATACATACCCCAAAGAGACACACGGGAAAACTGGGCTCAAAGTATTGTTTCAGTGGTCCTAAAGACTGGGCATAACATCCCCTGCATTATTTGCTGGCAAACTCAGCTTGTGGGTTTTGACAACTCAGTGACTGAATTCTCAAACCCTGCTGTGTCTGCAGCCACTGCCTGTACCTGCAGCCACTCGCTCGTGTCCACCCACAGCTGAGAGCCTAAAGTAGCACCAATATTGTCAAAGAGAAAACTCCTGAAGTTTCAGCTATCCAGATCTACTGGAAAACCACAAACATTCTCTTTCCATTATCAGTCAAAATTAGGCAGAGACAGAGATTACAAAATGCCAAAACATAACCTTTACAGAGTCTTTTGTGCTTCTATGGATTAATTAAGGCCCATGTACATCCTCAGGCCTGGTGGTGCCCTGTCCTGCATAAACACACTGATACCTGCTGGCAGAAGTCCACCACGAGGGGAAAGAAGGAAGCAAGATCTCTCTGCACCCTGGGTTTCTCCACGCTCTACTGATTTCCCTGTCTACTCCAGGGGCTGCACTGGTGACGTGTACACACACTAACATGACAAGCATTATTCCAAATGCACCCTGGGGTTTATCTTACAGGTTTGACCCCACTCCTGTTCAAAAGCAAGGGCTCGAGTAGGAACGGTTCAAGCTGTTCCAAAGCCCTGCTGGATGTACTGACCATTTGTTCTTGGCTTTGTGGGGAACCAGTGGCACCATTTAAGATCCATTGTAAGTTCTGCTCTCCCATGACAATGCTGGACTGCAGAATGGCGGTGCTTGGAGAAGGTGTAATGGTTATAGTGGGGTTACTGGTCAAAACAGGGTTTGCACCAACAGGCACAGTCTGAACTACAGCTGGCAGGGGCTCAGCTGCACTCGGGGCTGTCGGGGCAGGAGCCCCAGCAACCACTGACAGTCCCTGCACAATGGGCTGCTGCGGAGGCTGGGCGTGCTGCAGGAAGTCTTGGTGACTGCCTGCAAACGGTGTGCTGTGAGGAACAGGCACTTCTGGGGATTGTAAAACAGTTGCAGGATTGCCAAAGGCAGCAGGCTGTGAGCTGGGGGCGATGGAGGAGGGAGCAGCAGGCGCTGCCTGCGCGGGCTCAGGGAGGCCGAGCTGCAGGACCAGGGGCAGGGACAAGGAGGCGGCGTCTGCTGCTGGGGGCGGGACCGCAGCCACCGAGTCCGCGTCGCCGTTAAACCCTTCAATCAAGGAAGCTGCTGAAAGAGAAACAGAAGAAATATAAATACACCCCTGCTCATTAGGTCTGAATGAACTGCTTTTTCAGTGAACTTATCAGCTAGCTGATGGATTTTTGCCAAGTAAAGCATTACCACATTCCTAACTTCAGACTAATGCTCAAAAGCAATCCTAGACAGAGAAATCTGAAAGTAGCTGCAAATTCAGGAAGTTGGTAACACTGGGCTCTACCCCGAGCCTGATCAGCCTCATCAGCTCCCTCTAATCAGCCTCTTATCAGCCAGGTCATGCAGCAACTTCAAGAGGGAACCTTGAAAACAGGATGAAATGGACAGCTTGAGAGCTCCAGTGCCAGCACTGCAGGACAGCGTGCTGCTGGGTCACCTCCCTGAGTGTCACACCATCTGTGCACACCATGCATCCCAACACTGAAGTTCTTTTTGCTTCTTAAGAGTTACATTGGGCATTAAGCTTCAGTCTGAAGTGCTGAATACAGTACATGCACACAGAGCTGCCAGAAAATTCTCTTTCTGCAGTGCAGATCCAACTAGTACCTGTCTGCTGAGAGTCATCCTGATGTGCAGTGTGGTCTGGGCTCTGAAACATAGACTCAAAGATGCTTGCTGGTGAGATTGTACTGAGGTCCTGTCCATGTGTCTGACAAAAAGAAAACAAAGAGGAAGACATCAGTGTTGTATCTCAGGTCTCCACACACCCAGTCAAGCAGTGTGTGCGTGCCAGAAACACTCCTCCAATGAAGCAGGCACCTTCAGGAATGGCAACATAGATAAATCTTACATGCTTCAAATTTACACCTAGTTTTTATTACCTGTAATCAAATTTACCAACATAATGAGCAAACCCCTACAAAAATAAGTAACTGCTTCAAAAGTAAAATATATTCCTCTGAATCCACACTTTGATTAACCCTTATTTCTTGCAATACTCCATCAAAAACAGACATTAATTGGCTGCTTGCAGAACCTTTTCTGGAGCAGATAAAACCAGCTCCATTTAGACTGCATCCTGGACTGTACACTTCTGCTCGAGGAGCAGAACATACACAAGAGCTGCCCCCTGCTCCCACACCACAGCACAAAGAACAACACAGTCTGCCCAGCATCTCACTTTCCTCTCTGTAAAATCTAAGCTCAGTCAACACTTATCAAGAAGCAAGAATGCTGTTATAGTAAAATCAGGTGCAGAGCCTTCTACAGCAGGTTGAACTAAGCACTGCACATTTTGGAGGACAAAATCAAAACTCAAATGAGGATGAGGCAATTCCAGGCCAGTAACTCACTGGATTAGAGTTCTCTCGCAATTCTGAATCTGTTGATATGAGGCTTAAATCACTCAGACAAAGTGAGTGACTTGTATCCTGTGAAAAAGAAAAACAGTTTGAATTATATATTAAAAGAATTATGTCAGAAATGTTTTAAATTACTTCTGAGAGTCCTCTGCTTATATGGGACCCAGATCTCAGTTCTGAAATCAAAGGAGCAAGATTTTTAAGCAAAGGATATTTAGCAGCTATCAAGGATTCTTAACATGTCTGTCAAAGTACTTCCAAAAACTCATATAACCCAGAATTCAAAATCCGCATAGGAACAAATCAACTTTTAGAAAACGAAAATAATTAAACCTTCCCACTATGTATTTTTAGTTAGTATTTCTTTTTCTTCACATGTTTACCCCCACAGTATTGATTCCAACTGAAGCACAGACAAGGAAAGCAGCCTGATGGCTACAACTGCCCATGTGGCAAAGTGAGCACTTACAACTCCCTTTGAAAATCCCAGTCTCAAATGCTACACCTTCAGAACAAGCTGCAGATCAAATGATTTCTTCCCCAAGGTATGGTTTATATCCACCTAACACAGAAGCATGAAGAAGTGCTACTAACCTCAGACACACTGTTATTGGGAAGTGCATTATAGGTATGTCCCTTCTCATGACCTTTCATGTGGCTCTTGAGACTGTACTGGGTACTGAAAGTCTTCTCACAACCATTGCTGGGACAGAAGAAGGGTTTCTCCCCTAGAGGCAGCACAGAAAACATTTAACAAACTTAAAAAACATCCTATCAGACACACTTTTAAAGCACCAGGGAGAGCAGTACAAACAAGATGTTTAATGCCCCTTCACACACTCAATTTTCCTGGGAGTTCTGCAGGAGAGTGCTTCCATTTCACCACAGGAACTGACACACAAGACAATATTTAATTCCTATACATCATTCCTGGCACATTTGTGAAAAGACATTCACTGAATTCAAGACCTGTCAAGCATAAGTAAAACTGCATGAATGGGGAACTTGGATTGGCCTGATGCAGGTACAGGAGTTTGCACTTGGCCTTTTTAAACTCATGAAGTTCACATGGGCACACCTCTCCAGCCTGCAAAAGTCTCTCTGGATGCCATCCCCTCCCTCACACGTGTCACCTGAGCCACTCAGCTCAGTGTCACTCCTGCATTACATGGAACTATAAATTCATAGCAGGATTCTGAGAGTTAGCAATACCTCAATAAGCTCAATTAAAGAAAATTTTAAAAAATAACATAGAACTTACCAGTATGTGTTCTAACATGTGTTTTGAGGTGGTGGCTTGCAGCAAAAGCCTTCCCACAGCCATCATGCTCACACCTGAATGAGGCATCACAGGAAAGTCAGTGTCAGCCCCTTCAATGCATTAGCTACAACCTTAAATCATGCTTTGCAATCGTCCCAGGACTCTACAAAGCAGGCCCAAAGCTGAGCTCTGTGAGCAGCCAGGTGTCTCCCAGCAGCTGCTGTGCTGCACACATCACAGCAGGGCTCTGAGTAGGGCTTCAAAATCCAAGCACAAGGGCAGTGTTTGGGGGGTCTCCTTCATGAAATACACATTTCATGAAAGCAGAGAGCAGCAATGTGTTTTAAAAGATGCTCATCATAGCATAGGTTTATGTTAAAAAAACTACTTTAACTATTCCTGTCTTCCAGGACAATCACTGCACCCACCGTTAAAGGCAGGTGTGAGGGCTCATGCTCCAATGCCAGGCAGCCACCTTCACTTCTTTCTCAGAACACCATTCCACTCAGAGCAGTAACAGCTGCTTTTTGGCACAGGTGCTCATTACCTGAGCCACAGAAGGCACAACTCACCGAAATGGCTTTTCTCCTGTGTGTGTTCGAATGTGCTTCCTCAGGTCACTGTGCGTTGTGAAGTATTTGCTGCAGCCCTCTGATTCACAGTTAAATGTTTTCCCTGTGTGAAGCCTTTGATGTGCTTTCAACCTAAAAAACACATAAAAAAAAATCCCTCTTAGGACTGGTAGGATAAGACAGCCCTGGCCTGAGGCAAGCAAGCCATTCTTTCAAATGTGTAGGACAGGATCAAAAGCTGAACATATCCTGAGCAGAAGGTAACGAGCTCATGGAAGTGACTGCTATCAGTTCCAAAGTCCTCCAACAAGTCTGAGAGACCCTTGTGTTCATGCACCCCCTTCAATGCTACTGGAATATAAAGAAGCCACCACAGTTCTGTTATCCTACCCTTTGGGCAGCCTTGCCACACTTGAGGGGTTTATATTCATACCTGTACATGGAAGAAGCAACAACTGTACTCAAACACAAACACAAAGTAGATGCAACCCACAGAAGAGCAACTACAAGAAAACTTGCCAGAGTCTTCCCATGTGTAGTGCTGAATACCTTCTCACCTGTACAGAGTTGAACACCCCTCAGCTGTACAGCATGAACACCCCTCACCTGTACAGCACTGAACCCCTCACCTGTACAGCACTGAACCCCTCACCTGTAGAGCGTGGTGAACACCCCTCACCTGTAGAGCGTGGTGAACACCCCTCACCTGTAGAGCGTGGTGAACACCCCTCACCTGTAGAGCGTGTTGAAGGCCTTCTCGCAGCCCTGCACGTCGCACTCGAAGGGTTTCTCCTTGGTGTGCACGCGGACGTGGATCTTGAGGCTGTAGGAGGTGAGGAAGGCCTTGCCGCAGCCCTCCTGGTTGCAGACGAAGGTGTACTCCCCCCGGTGCGTCTTCTGGTGCGTGCGCAGGTTGCCGGCGGTGCTGTAGGTGCGAGGACAGCCCTCAAAGGTGCACTGGTAGCGCTTCACCTGAAGGACAAAATGCTGCACGCTTAATAATTTTTAATCATTTCTGGAATCCAGATATGGATTTGATGCCGTCAGACATTAAAGACAATGCGACAGATTTTGACCCCAAAGCCCCCCCAAATATTTACTGCTCCTTAATTCTCTGACAACAACGTTTCTGCTGCGCTCTGTGAGGAAGGAGTGGCACATGGCAAAGCAGCTGCCCTTGCAGAACAGGAATCTAACAGAAGGGGAAAAGGAAAAACACAATCCAAAATTTTTCTAGCTGAAGATCTGATGAAACAGTTGGAAAGAACATTGAGGAGCCATCAAATCTGTCCACTACCCACATGTGTAGCACCTGCACTTTAATCCAGTGCTTCCTGCAGAGCTACTTACTTGTGGAGCAGGGACACAAAGGAAAATGCCCTGTCACAATGCTCAAACCCACTGCCCTGTGTGCTGAATTCCCATCAACACCCCGAGCAAAAGAGTTTTTACCATCTCCCAGCAGTCCATTCATTACTTCACTTTATCCCAAACCAGCCTCCACTGAGCCCTGCTCTTTCCTTCTGTGGCTACTGCAACAGGCAGTGCCTCAAGTGTAAGGCATCCCATCAGGTCACAAGGACACACACATACAGGTGTCACAGACTCCTCAATAAGCCATTGAGATCCCATTTCACATGGAACTAGATTTGGTACCTTCCCCACTTCTGCAACAGGCCCAAGGGATTGTTTGGAAGCCTCCAGTGTGCCAGTGGTAACACCTAATGAAATCTCATCCCCCCTTGTGGAGCAGAAGGAATACACCCCCTGATCAGCCTGAGTAAAGTCATCTTCCTCCATTAATTACCAGGCTGATGGCTTTCATTTGACTTTTAAAGTTCAGAAACCTCAAACCTAAAGGTGATTGAGAAGGTCAACAGAAGACTTGGCAAATCACACCAGATAAATCAGGTTCTAGACAGTTCTCCATAACAAAAGAAAAATAGCTTTTTGGTTACTTCCAGCCTGTTTTGTAGGGGACAAAACTGCAGGACCCCTTTAAGAAAATTCTATAAAGCTGAATGATATTTTGTGTATCTCAATCCACGGTCTCTTGTTGCTCCCACAACAGGCTGGCATTCACCTTCACCTCACCTCAATAAAACCTTCATATTTGGAGAACATTAAAGCCTCCTGTGAGACCTTTCCACAAGGCACAGAGATGCCATCGTGTGCTGGGTTTGGCTGTGACAGAGCTCATTTTCTTCACTGGTACAGAGCATGTTCTGGATTTCTGCTCAACACAGGGCTGATGATACAGAGATGGATTTTTTTAGTGCTTCTCTTCTGCCCTGCCAGCAAGGGGCTGAGGGTACAGAGGGAGTGGGGAGGGGACACAGCCAGGACAGCTGCCCCTGATTGATCCAGGGATATCCCAGACCGTGTGATGTCATGCTCAGTACAGAAAGCTGGGGAAGGAGGAGGAAGAGGAAACATTTTGTGTTTCCCAGTCTCTGTTAGGTGTGCCCATCCCTTCTGGGCATGGCTGAGTTCCTGCCTGCCACGGGAAGCACTGAACTCATCCCTTCACATTTTTGACTAGTCACTCAGCATTCTCAGAGAAGGAAACAGTAATTTCACTCTAAGCAATTTGCCCTTAATTTACAGTTCAACTCAGGCAGAAGTTACCACTAAATGCCCAAGAACTGCAGCATGGTTACAATGCAGTTAGGAAGTCAGCCACAACACTGGAGCACAGAGCAGTGACACACCAACATCAGAAAGCACATTTTATTCCATGAGGAGGGAACATCATCCTCCCCTGGCATCACCAGATCCAGTACAATTTGTGTATCAGTGCTGAAGTAAATGTTCCCTGTTACAGCTTTAAGGCAGCTGGAAATTAACACTTCACAGAACATTCCCCATGGTACACAGGGGATATGACACAGGCAGGCCTGAAAATGGAGGGAGTGTTCTGTTAAGCTTTCTAGGTATTTACATTTAGGTCTAGAAGAAAAAGGACAGTATTGATTACAGATTGAGCTTGGTTTGGCTCCCAGCTGTCACTGCCCGTGTGTGAGGGAAGGTGGCAGCAGCAACATCAGTTTCATGGCCTGAACTCTGACAATGGCCTCGCAGGGCTCCCCTCCCTCAAAGGCAAAACCTTTATTTCACAAATCCTTCTCAGCACACCACGGGCAGCAGCAATACCAGCACCACACTGAGCAAAACAAACCTTTCTGTGAAGCACCACAGCATTTAATTCTCTTTTCACATTAGCACACCAACACACTGCTTATACACACAAAACCATCCGAGATTGGTTTGAAAGCCTCACAGAGACAGCAGCAAGAGCTCCAGGCTGCCCCAGCACCCAAGCATAACAGAAAACAACCAAGGCAGCAGAGGCCAAGGCCTGGACAGGCAGGACAGGGCCCAGGGACTCTGAGGACAAAGGCTGTGGCTTTTGGCCAGGGACAGTGAGCTGCTGCCTCTGCCAGGGGACACTGAAAGGGACGTGATCCAGCATTCACCTCAGAAACGGGAACCCATTGTGCAATAGCCAACAGGGCTGGAGGAAGCAGAGCCTCACACCCTGGTTCAAAGTCTACAGTAACTGCTCTGTTTGCCTTTAACTCCTCCTGAGCTTACCATACTCCCCCTAAATGGCTACATTTTCTGTGTCATCCCTGAAAAAAAAACAACTGACTTTGAAATACGAAACTGTAATCATGTTTGTTCTTACCAACACAATTACAGTGAGAGACATAGAATAAAAAAGCCAAAGGTAACTTAAGTGCAAAACCCCCTTTTAAAAGCTTCATAAATGTCTAAGACTGACCCGAAAATCAAAGACTTTAAAACAATTATCTCTAGTGTTAAAACTGTTGTAGGCATTTTGCAAGTACCAAAGAACAGAGCTGCTGATTTTCAGAGATGACCCCGATGTTTGGGAGCTTTACAGCTTTCCTTTCCTCCCCTCCAGACAACTCATCAGACCTTTGAAGCAGCAAAGGCCTTGCACACGTGCTCAGTACCACTGCTTCCACATTATGGTATCACTGCCTCTATTCTGGGAAATCAATTCCAGAAACGGAAAATAAATTCATATAAAGCATTTCACTAAAATTCCACATCTTACAAGCCTTCTCTAAAATGCAAGGCTGTGAAAATGAAGTCAGTTTAACTGCACGTGCAGCCCTCGATCCTGCTTAGCTCCCACCCCATGCTCTGGGAGTGGCTCAGAAGAGAGTGAAAGAGGAGAGAAAGTGAAATACTTCAGCAGCTCCAGGCTGCAGCAGCTGCTAACCTGAGTAACTGACCGAAGGAGACCCAAAGAGGCTCCCTGAACACCCCTCAGTCCAGAAGCTCCCCAGCTGCAGAGCTGCCCCCAGCCCCATTCCTGAGCCTGATGGTGACAGTTCTGTGCTGATGGGCAGGACTCGGTGTCACAGCAGGGCTGCCACTGCCACCTGCACTCATCACCCTCACACAGCTCAGACAGGCCAAAAAGGGAGCACTAAGCTGTCCCTGAGCTGGTGTCACAGTCAACTTCCCTTTGCTCCTGCAGCCAAAAAGAAGAGTCCCAGGACAAGCCCTCCCCACTGTGCATGCAGATAGAATTCATTAGAGAAAGAGAATCCATTTAATGCAGGCTGACCTGAGCTTTCAAAATACATCAGATGGCAGCTTAAAGCATCCCTCTTCTTCTCACAGTCTCCCTGTGACACAGTAAAACTACAGATAATTGAAAATTTGGCATCTCACATCTGGTACTGCAGCTCCCAGCAAGGGCCTGGCCCTTACCTGTGGCTGTGCCCTTCTGGAGCGTGTGGCCAACGCCAGAGAAAAGCTCAGGGTGCCTCAGCTGCCCCTGAACTCACAGCAACACGACGTGACCAGAAGAAACCCTGAAGATCACTAAAATCCCACACAGCATGTGGCAGTGCCACACCCTCCTGCCATCCAGTGTCAGCCAGTGCCTGCTGGCAGGCTCCTGGGGCAGCAGGGATGGCCCTGGCAGCTCTGCTGGGACAGTTCTCCCCAGCACACTGTGAAGCTGGGCATGACAAGGAGAGCACATTTAGAGAGGGCAATTCCCTCTGTTACACAAAACCCCTCCAAAACGAGCCAAACTACTGCCCCTCTCCTGAAGAACAGCCCTGGGAAAGCCCAATTTCAAAGCCTTTAGGGTGCACAAAGCCCAGAATTCGCCTACTCACCTCCTTACGCTTGGTTTCTGGGCACTCAGACTGCAAAGTGAGTGTTGCTCCCTCGATGTTCCTTGGCATGGGAGTTGAACCAGGATTTATTGTTAGATGAATCTGATCTGGAGAAATAATATGTTGCACATAACCCTGTGACATTCCTTCATGATCTGCTATTAAATGAAATCCTTCTTCATGACCCTCGGGTAAAAAAGGCAAGTGATCACCACACTGTCCTTCATCCTCCTCATCTTCCAGCACGCTGTGGTCCTGCTCGATGAGCACGGTTGTCCTGTCATACACCGTCCCAGACGAGGAGGACACCAGCCCGTTTTTGTCAGCAAACCTCATCATATTTTCATCTTGGGCTAAGTCGTCTTCCTCCGCTTCATAGTAGATGGCGTTGCCCTCAGGACTGTTCTCGCCCATGGCTCCGCGCCTCTCGCCGCGCTACCGGGAGCTCCGGCCGGAACGGCTCATCTGCAACACAACGACGCG
>VZUI01036869.1:0-31153 GCA_013401135.1 Cettia cetti | reverse complement strand
AGCCTTCTCCTCTCCAGGTGAGCCCCCCCAGCTCTCCCAGCCTGGCTCCAGAGCAGAGGGGCTCTGGCCCTGGAGCAGATCCATGGCCTCCTCTGGGCTTGCTCCAGCAGCTCCAGGTCCTTCCTGTGCTGAGAACCCAGATGCAGATACAGTTCCCCACATGAGCCCAACCAAGAGTCCAGGCATCCACCCTCATCACCCATCTCGTTGTCACCTCCTGCTGCACGAAGAATCCCCAAATCTGGATTTGGGAAGTGCTGCACAGCAAAGCAGGGAGATGCAGCAACATGTCCATGTGCCCCCAACCCAATATAGCCCGGTTTCACTTCCACACCCCATCTTCCCTCAGGTGTAAACACTTGGAATATTGTCAAAGAAGTGACTCAGTTGTTGCCTGGCTTCCTGGGAACTTCACTGGGAGTCACTGGGCACTGACTCTGCCCCTGAGAGTCTCCCTGTGATGATCTGTTCATTCAGCACAGCGATGCTCTGAGCAGAAGCAAAGATCAGGGCTCTGAATTCATTGTTGAGGGGATTTTTTTTTTGTTTTTAAAGCAAACAGATATGGAAATGAGATGCTAACGATGCCACTTGGCCACGGTCCAGCACATCCCAGTGTCCCACCCGCACTCTGGAGCTGCCCTGCAGCTAGAAGTGTGCTGTCACCACAGGTCACCTGCTGTTGTAGGTGAGGGTTTGGTGTCAGAGCAGCTCTTGATACCAGAGCCTTCCCATCTCCTCCTGGTTGCTGCTTTGACCCCCTCCCTGAGGAACTTCCAGGCACCACTGGGACCCTTTTGCTGGCCCCCAAGCTCCTGCCTTCCTCAAGGAGTCTCTCTCATGGGGGGCACTTCTGCAGCCACTGAAACCCTGAGGAGCAGGGACAAAAGGGGACAATAAAGGCACCACGGTGAAGAGTGAGCAGGCACAAACACTAACCCTGCTTTCAAAACCCCAGGCAGGATCCTTGTGAAGTCACAAGCATGTCATAAAAGCTAAAGGAAGAAAAAAAGAGGAATAAAGAGTGAACCACTTTAGAACTCTTTATATTTCCTTAATGGATTTTGCACCTGTGGCTCCTGTTTTTCAGTATTTCTCTGTAACATTGCCTTGTTCTTTCAAACAAAGGCTGAGTCTCTTCTCTGTGACTTCCAAGGGAAATAACACTGCCAGTGCCAGGGCATTGCTTTTCAGATGTCCCAACGCCCACGGATGGTAAGAAGGCCCAAAAATCCTGTTTTACAACCCAGAAAACAGAGGAAGGCATCTATACAGTGACATTGCCACGGTCTGTGCTGCAGCAGGACCTTGAAGGCCCTTCTATCGCTGAAGCCAGAATTGGCGACAGGCTTTTAAAGCTCTCTGAAGACTGAAATCTGTTTGCATGAGTTCCTGGCTGAATTATTTCAGCTTGCAGCCTCCTGTGCCCAAACCAGCAACCGGGAGCAGCAGAAAGTTAAATTTTCATTACCCAAGAGGAGTGAGTATTGTAGTAGGAAGCGAGGGACTCACCGAGGGAACAATGACTCATTAGAAATGGAGACATTGTGGCTGCTTTTATGTAAGTGAAGCTTTGAATGTCCATTGTGCTCTGAAAAGAATTAGTTCTTTTTGTTGAGGAGAGCATAGAAGTGGAGAAGGAGGACTATGAGCTCCTTGTCAAAATATTACTGTTCTGAAATGAAAGGCCTGGTGATTAGGAGTGGTGGGACATTCTCCTTGTCCCTCAGTGGGAAGAGCTGGTCCTTCCCTCAGCTTGGAGCTGTCACGATGTGTGCTAGGAGGATGATCAAGGGGCTGCTGGGTGATATCGTAATCCTACACAACATCCCAGGAGGTTCCCTCTTTAGACCAAGCAGATCCCACCTGCTGGAAATCAGGGCATTTCAGCCCAGCTCGGGGCTGGTTTCCTGTGGCACAATGCCGGGAGATGAAGCTGTCTCTTGGCCATGGAGAGGACAGGGAAGAGATGGCTCCGTGCCCACATTTTCCCAGCAGACCAAGGCCTGGCTCTGCACGCCCCCCTCAGCTCCTGCCATGGCCCTGTGACAAACAGGCTGGTTCTCAGTGCTCCTTTGGGCCCCCTCCCTGGAGCCAAGGACACCGAGCCCCCTGCACAGGGCCCATCGTGCTCCAGAACACGCGCCTGCATTGATTTTCAGATGAGTAGGAAAAGCAAGCAGACAAAAGCCTTACATTATTTACAAAGCTCTCTGGAATTGTCAGTCATGGGGAAGCACAGGGAAGAGCCGTGCAGAGCTGCTCATTACCTGCCTGCATCCCAATTCCCTCCCTGGTGGGAGACAACACCCAGACCTGCGCTGAGCTGGAGCTCAAGGCCCAGCCCAGTACAGAGCACAGGAACAGGAAGGAAAGAGGGAGCCACATATTCCCAGGGGCAAGTTTTTCTCCAGACAAGGACAGAGATGAGCTTTTTTTACACCATCAGAGAAGTGAAAGAGCTGTGGCTGCCCAGACAGGTGCAGAGGGATCACACCAGTGATGCTGTCCTCATGAGGAGATGTGCATCAGCTTCCCCATGGGAGAGCCCCTTGCTGGTGATGGCCACAGCCATGTCAGGCACTTCCTTGGGCTTCACGGCACAAATTGGAAGGAGAGGTAGCTTGAGTTCAGCCCTTGCATAAGATTTCTGGTTTTTTAGATTTGGCTTCCTTGGGGAGAAAATAAAATCAAATCTGTTTGAACAAAAATGTCAGTTTGGCCTTTTTTAATGTGACTGCCCAGATTCGGCTCACGTGGCCTCAGTGTTGAATTATTCGACTTGAAAGAAACCAAAGCACAATACCTTGAGTCAAGGTATGACTCAGGTGTGTGGAATGGTGCTGGTCACCCACCAGCTGTGAGACCTGGCAGAGGTGTCCCCGCTCCAAGAGGGAAGCAGGAGCTGAGCTTGTGCCTTGCTCACCCACAAACGTACAGGGAGATGAGGCTTTCTCTGGAAGCACAGCCTGGGGGTCCCCACTGATTCCAGCCACCTGTGCAGCTCACAGGGGAAGGTGTAGGATGCACTGAGGTGAAACCAAAGCCAAAGAGATGCCTGGGAAAAGCAATGAAAGGTAGAGCAGTGAATCTGGGGAAGGGGCTGGAGCACCAGGAAAGGCTGAGGGAGGCTGGAGGAAAGGAGGCTCAGGGGAGGCTTCTCCCTCCCTACGACTCCCTGACAGGAGGGTGCAGCCAGGTGGGGGTCAGACTCTGCTCCCAGGGAACAAGGGACAGGACAAAATGGCCTCAAGTCACAGCAGGGAAGGTTTAGGTTGGATAATTTAGGAAAACATTCTTCACAGAAAGGTCTGCAAAGCATTGGAAGGGGCTATCCAGGGCAGTGGAGGGGTCCCTGTCCCTGGAGTGTTCACAAGATGTGTGGATGTGGCACTTGGGGACATGGCTTGGTGGTGAACATGCCGCGGGTGCTGGGTTGAGGGTTGGACTTGATGATCTCAAATCTTTTTCAAATTAAATGATCCTGTGGTCCTAATGCCAGCTGCCAGAGTGAAGTTCAAGGTGCAAAGGCAGTGCTCTGCCCTCCTGCCTGGCCTCTGGGAATGTGTTGTCTCCTGACCAGCTCTCAGCAAGCCCACGTGCTGAACTGAGCTCATCCTGCAGTGATGTCAGATATTTTCCTGGCGCTGCTTTGAGAGGAACCATCAACATCCCACTGTGTCCACTAAGTAGCTTCAAACAGGAAACAGGGAAATTTTGAGTAAGATATGAAACCTTTCAGAGATCTTTTTGTCTATTAGTCACACAGGCAAGAGATCTGAACTATTGAGTGTTCTGCTGGCTTTGATACCCACATGAAATCCCAGCACTGCTTTCAAAGTCACTGTGAGGAGTTTGATCAGCCATGCAGAAAGGGCTGAAATGTCATCGGCTGCTCTGTTATTAGCTGCCAATTGGGAAAGGTGTAAGAGTATCCTTACCGTGGGATATTTATTAGCAAACTCTTCCCAGCAGCAGCCTGGAGAATTACCTCTTGTGAGATTAAACGCCTGTTCCTGGGAGCTGCACTGATAGAGAACAAACTAATGTACTGCATCGAGGTGCCAAAAAGCAGCATTCAAGTGACCTTATGGACTGGAACATTCCAGATCCATGGATGGCTCCAGGCTCCGTGGATGACTCTGGGCTCCATGGATGGCACCTGGCTCCATGGATGGCTCCTGGCTCTGTGGATGACTCTGGGCTCTGTGGATGGCTCCAGGCTCTGTGGATGGCTCCTGGCTCCGTGGATGGCTCCTGGCTCCATGGATGGCTCCAGGCTCCGTGGATGGCTCCTGGCTCTGTGGATGGCTCCTGGCTCCGTGGATGGCTCCTGGCTCTGTGGATGGCTCCTGGCTCCATGGATGGCTCCAGGCTCCGTGGATGGCTCCTGGCTCTGTGGATGGCTCCTGGCTCTGTGGATGGCTCCTGGCTCCATGGATGGCTCCTGGCTCCGTGGATGGCTCCTGGCTCCGTGGATGGCTCCTGGCTCTGTGGATGGCTCTGCGCTCTGTGGATGGCTCCAGGCTCTGTGGATGGCTCCAGGCTCCGTGCATGGCTCCAGGCTGCCCTGCTCTCACAGCCTCACCTGCTGCCCACATAAAGCCGAGCTCTGAGCAGGCAGCATTATCTCCTATTAGACAAGCTGCCAGAGCTGGAATGTGTGCTTTGGGGCACACAGGACTTTTGCAGGGCTGGAGGTAGAGGCAGCAAACTGGATTAGGTGGTGTTTTACCCAGGGGGCCAGCACAGGAGGAGGGAGAAAAACAGGCAAGGTATTGTAGGGGGTGCAGAAGAACTGAAGGGTCAGCAAGAGGCAAAGCTGGTGGTGTCACTAAAGCTGTGGCAGAGGGGAGAGGTGAGAGCTTCCCCTCATCCAGGACTGGGGCCAGCACCTCATCCCAGTGCCTGGGCTGCCGTGGCTCCCTCTCCAGGAGCAGCTGTAAGCTCTGAGCCTCTGTCAGGGCTGCTCGGGGCACAGGGTGCTGCCTGTCCTTGCGGGGAACAAGGACAGTGGCACCAGCAGCTCCTCCAGAGGCACTGGGAGCTCTGGGCATGTGCTGAGCACCAATCCCTCGTGGAGACAAGAGCAGAGTGGAATAGATTTCCTCCCATTGATCCACCTGCAGGCCCGGCTCCACTGAACACTGCCAAAGCCTCTGAGGAATATTTTGTTAGCGGTGCTCCCGAGGAAGCTGTGGCACAATAAGAGATCACCATTTGTTCTCCTGTCAAGGTGCAGTGTCCTGGCACAGCTCCCTGGGGCCAGGCCTACGGGCTCAGAGGGGGAGAACAGAGCAGGGGATGCTCCTGCTCAGGTAATTCCAGCCAAGCAGCTCTCTCTGTGGCAGCTCCAGCTGCTTTTTGGATGATAACTATTTGCAGCTCAGAAAGAAGGTGGAAGGTTCCCAGCCACAGGAGCCTTACACAGACACTCCTGGTACCTAAAGCCTCACACCTGAATTTCCTCCTTGAAAAAGGAACTTTTCCTTCTAAAAATATCAGTGGATGTGCAAAGCAATGGGCAGCAGCCTATCTGCACCAAGTCTCCCAGATAAAATCCTTAAGGATTTTATCCCTTGTGACCTTCTGAAATCTCTCAGGTGATCCTCCTTCCCTGGATTACAGTCAATCCAAGTGCATCCCCTGTGCACACCCTTTGTTCCCAGATCAGGGCTGCTCTTTTGAAATAGAGTCCTTTAAATCTCAGCTCATCTTTGAGTTAGAGGGCACAGAGGACACTCGTCCGTAGGAAAACGAGAAGGATGAATAATCCATTTCACAAACGATTTGGAGATTTCAAAGTCTGGCTCTGCTCCCAGGAAGAGCGGCAACTGGAAGTTGTGCAGTTCACGGGGTGGAAAATTAGAGCAAAGAGCTTGCCTTGGGTCGCACCATGTTTCACTTCCATCCTCGTTTTTCAAAATCTGTTATCGCACGCTTTGAGGCATGGAGAGAAATCAGAATGGGGATGCAGCTCAGAACAGAAAATGCAGATATTTAATGTTGCATTCTCTGCACATGGAAGGGTGGTTGCATGATCTTTAAGGCCCTCTCAAACCCAAACTGTTCTGGGATTCTATAATATTAAAATGAGTGGAAAATTCTGCTACTTCTCAAAATAATTTTAACTAGTCTTGCAACAGATTGGTGAGGCATAATATACCTTGGAGCATTCATCCAAGGAGTGGTTAAATGAGTCTCTCTACAGGGTGTTTCCATCTCTGCGGGTGTTGGAAGTGCCACCATGGAAGATTCTCCTACCAGGTACTTCCCTGAACAAGAAGCGTCTTGGTGGCACCAAAGCTCACGGATGGAGGGAAGAGAAGGCAGGAATAAATCTTATTATTGCCCTGGAAGGCTGAGCAGCTGCTGTCTGCATGACGCATCCCCTGGGTGGCTTTTGGGGGAGCTCCTGGCCAGCTGAGCTCTGGGATATTGCAGAGCAGGCTGCAGACTCGCTCCAGCTCCCGCTGTTTACCAGAGCAGGGCAGGATTGCTTGGGGTTGTGCTGTGTGAATTATCAGCCCTGAAGATGGAGTGAGAATTAGCAGGTTTCTGCTATAATTATTGTTTGTTTGGATTTTTACAAGTGGAAGTGATTGTAAATATGTGCATTTTTTTTTACACATGCAAGATTCATATTTAAAATTAAAACAAATTATTCTGAAAAACAGCCTAAAGTGAAGTATATGCAATACACATTAAAAAAGTGGCAGGGGGAAGGCAGGAGGGGTTGGAGATGCTGAGCTGAACAGACAGGGAGCAGATCATTTCTGAGCAGGAAATGTTTCACACACACGTGCTCATCTTGTTATCCCAGGAAGGTGCTTGAAAATTCATGTACTTCTCTGTCTATATGTGGAAGCTTAATAAAAGCTCCCCTCCATGAAAATCTTGGCTACACTATCTCCAGAGCCAAGGAAACACCTACAAAGTGCATTTATCCATCAGAAGAAGAGGCCAGTGACCTGCACCACTGCTAACAGCAACCAGCTGGTGCTTTTTACCTGGGTTTTACCCAGTAAAGACAAGAACCATGAAAAATGAGAGGCGACGTGAATCCAGTCAATATTTACAGCCCTGCAGCTGCTTTATCAGCCCAGGTGCAGCCCTGGGAGAAGGCACAGGGAAGGGGCTGTGCCTTGTCACTGCCAATAGACCCTGTGGCTTCTCTCCTTCCCTGCTGGAGGAGAAGGGATTGCTCGGAGGGCACACGGGTTATTTAACAGGGATTTTGCTGTTTGTTTTGTCACCAGCTCCTTCTCAATGATCCCCACTGCAGAGTCAATGGCTGCCTGGTGCAAAACCCGGTCCAAGAGCAGATTAGCACATTCCAGCCTGCTGTGTTAATTAGCAGGTAATGAGAGATGCCTGTCAATAAACTCAGCTGTGTCTGACCCCCCTCCTAGGCCACCTGCAGGACTGGGGAATGACAAGCCCCAGTGGGGTCACTTGGAAGCTGATGTGCTCTCAGCCCAGAGTAGAGGCAGAGCTTTGGGAGAGTTCACACTACCAGCACAGCAGCAAACCCCCTTTCACTCTGGCTTTTGGGGGACAGCTGGAGGAAATGCTTTTCCACCTGGTTTGCTGTAGAGGAGCCTTGCTCAGGGTTCAGAGCTGGTAGTGTAAAGCTGAGAGTCAAAATGAAAGGGATTCCTTATCATTAATCAGGAGTTGGACTCGGTGATCCCTGTAGATTCCTTCCAAGTCAGTGCATTCTAATATTACATTATTCTCTAAGTATAGAATTATACTCTCTTGGAGTAAATCAGTGGAAATCTCTCCCCAAGGTTTCCTCACTCTTGAGAGCTTATCCGCAGTGGGGATAAATATCCCTAAGGAAAAATAAACAAACAAATACATAAATAAAAAAATGAGGCCCTTTTGTGGCTTAAATCAGAGCAAACTTCAAATTCAGGTCCCTTCTCAGGCTGAAATCCTGACGAATGGTGAGAGGCAAGTCCCCAAACAGTAACTGTTGCCTGTGCCACGTCCATTTCTGGCTTGAGGAAAAGCTCCCTGCCTTCTAGGAGGCAGGAAAATAACCTGTTTGAGGCTTTAGAGAGAGACACATAACCATCATCATCATTTCTAAGAAGCCACGTGCACCACAGTGCCTTACGGACACCTATAAATTACCCAGCACCCGCCTGCCAGCTCAGCCTAAGCTCGATATTGCCTGCAGTAATTATTTGGATCAAATGCAGTTTATCTGCTTCATATTTGTGTTTCTGTGCTCTCTGGTAACTTATAAATGTCATTGCAGTGTTTATTTGTTATAATGAAACTTAATGACGTTTGAAACCAATGGCTGTGGTTGCGGGCTGCAGGTTTGAAGTAATCTCTTCATCTTTGAAGCAGGAGGCCCAAAGATAACATTAAATTATCCTACAGAAAAGGAAGATGTATGCAGACAGATATTCAGGCCTGTGTATTATTCATTGGAGAGATGACTAGCAATGAGCCACAGTGCCTAAGGCAACGGACTCAAAGCATTGTCACCCAGCGAAGGCAAATGTTCCTGTCCAAGGGGAGCCAGTTGTCAAGCCAGAAGCCCCAGTGCATCTCAATCTGTTATATTAAACCTTCGAAGGCATGCTGGGGCGGCTGGGTGCCAGACACCCGTGTGAGATGGCTGGCAGGGAAGAAATGAGGTGGGGCTACTGTAAAACACAGTGGAGCTGTGTTACGAGGGAGAGTATCCAGCTTTGTGAGGCATCAGAGGGATGGGGAGCAGAGCAGGAGCTTGGCAGTGCTGGGGCCCCATCCCAGCCAGCTGCCGGGTGCTGAAGGCTGCTCTCCCTCCATGCAAGACCCAGAATAAACTTTTCTTGCTTTGCTTCAGGCACTGCTCATTGTCCTCTCTCCTTCTGAATAATTTCCTCCCTTGGTTTCTATTTCTGCGTGTATTTATAGACTCTGGTCGTGTCTCCCCTTGAGCCTCCTCCAGACTATATAAATTTACCTCCTCCAGTCTCTCCTCTTACAACCTGCTCTCTAATCCCTGGGCCATTCCTGCCACCACAGTCAGAATTCTCGCTGGCTTTGCTGCGTGCTCCCCCGCTGCAGGGACAGGCGCTGCCGCGGTGCCTGTCCCATCGCAGCCCACGTGGAGCTGCACAATTACTGCTGCCTTATCACCTCGGGACCTGCTGAAGCAAAATGCCCGTGGCAACAGCCAGGAACATCTTTCCCTCAGCTCCCTCCCTGCTGTCAGGAGTGTGGAAGTACCCAGCACTCAAAGAGCTTTAACCCCTGCAGCACAGCTGAGCTGTAGAACTTCTGGTTTTTGAGCTACTTTCCCTCTGGTGCTCCCACACCTGCTGCTCAGGCTGCTCCAGCTCTCAGGAATATGGAAACAGCCTCGCTAGGCCCCTCCTCACAAGGGCAGTGAGACTTCAGGGTCTGCAGGAAACTGGACCCCAGTGAAGTTTGGCTTTTTGTTTTCAGCTTCTTCTCCTGCACAGTGTCAGACAGGCCTGGAAATGCCTTGTGCCACAGCATCTGCCCCCAGCAGCAATGCCCCATCCTCTGGTCTGGCCCTGAGCAGTGGGACTTGTGGCCAGAGGGTGAGGGAAGGGGTTCTGCCCTGCACAGACAAGATCCCACCAGCAGAGCTGCCTCCAGCTGTGGGGGAAGGACATGAACCAACTGGAGCGAGGCCGGAGGAGGTCATGGAGGTGCTCCAGGGCTGGAGCCCCTCTGCTCTGGAGCCAGGCTGGGAGAGCTGGGGGTGCACACCTGGAGAGGAGAAGGCTCCAGGGAGAGCTCAGAGCCCCTTCCAGGGCCTAAAGGGGCTACAGGAGAGCTGGAGAGGGACTGGGAACAAGGGATGGAGGGACAGCACAAGGGGTAATGGCTTCCCACTGCCAGAGGGCAGGGCTGGATGGGAGATTGGGCAGGAATTGTTCCCTGTGAACAGGATGAGCTTTAAGCTCCCTTCCCACCCAAACCATTCCATCATTCTATGGGGCAATCACGTAATTAAGCAATCACATAATTAAGATCAGCACAGCTCAGTCTCCCCTTTGTGCTGTGCCAGGAGCATCCTGGACTGTTGCATCCCAAAGAACTTCACGGTGTTGGAAAGCAGTGGCGAGCTGACAGCGTGCTGTTCTCTCTCGCTCCCTGTGCAGGCCAGGCGTCGTCGTTCACGCAGCAGCCCCAGGACCAGGTGGTGATCGCGGGGCAGCCGGTGACGCTGCTCTGTGCCATCCCCGAGTACAATGGCATCGTGCTCTGGATCAAGGACGGGCTGGCCCTTGGAGTCGGACGGGATCTCTCAAGTAAGTCGGGACACCACCCGCCCTTAACAAGGAAAGCAGGAGCTCTCCTTGCCCAGCATTTGTTCAGGGAATGATGTTTTCATTTCAACCTCAACACATTCCAGTCCACCCAAACATGGGCACTGATGCTCAGAATAAACCAAAATCTGTTTCGCTCTGACCTGAAACAGAACTGTTGGCTCCCACAGATGTCGCCTGACCCTTTGGAAAGCCCTGGTTTGATTTCCTTGGAAACTAATGTCACCTTTCACCTGTTTTATAAATGTTGAAAGTGTCTGTTTTGATATTCTCAAAAATGAAAAGAACCATATATTGTCCTGAGTTTGAAGGGACCCACAAGCCTCTGTTTACTTTGGACAAGTGTTTGTGGCTTCCTCAAGCTTTAGTTTTGGCAAGTTACAGTTTGGTGACCAAATTCCTCAGAACTCACGTTCCTTAATCCCACACCCGCACTGTGATCGGGGATTAATTGCAACTGGTGAAGACTGGTGCAATACTGGGGAAGTTTAGATTTTATTCTGTATATATTGCTGGAAAACACTAACTTGGAACTGAAATACTTCACGTGGGTAAGGAGAGTGTTTGCTAGAAACAGCCTGGGAGGACATGGAGCCCTTCAGGAGCTGCAGTGTCCCCCCCCACGCTCTGCAGAGTTTGTACACGTGTGACCCTGCTCAGCTCCTGGTGACCTGAGAGAGTTTTCCCCAAGGCAAGAAGCAGCATTCAGAAACTAGGAGAGACTCTGTGCTTTTTGGTCTCCAGGGACCCTACTCTTCCCTAAAGTGCAGTGCCTGCATCTTCCTTCCCTCTATTTTTTATTAATACATATAATTGCTCATTTACAGCCGTGCCCGAGTGAGCAGCCCCATCTTCGCCTGTTCTTCAAAGCTCTGAGCCACATTTTTTGCATCTATTAGAGAGCTGAGCTTTCCATGCAAGACCTTGCAACACGACTGGGTAACAAGAGCTCCAGTGAAGTAGGGAGCTGATGTGAATGACTTCCACAATTAACGGAGCTGGGGCTGCTGGAAGCCACAGGAGCTGCCAGCTCGCATGATACCAGCTCAGCCAGTGTCTAATTAGCACAATACAAACAAACCCATCATTTGTACTTCTCACGGTTCAGGAGAGCAAATCCTGCTGTTGATAACTCAAGAAACAACAGAAGCACAAGTGTGTGCCACTGCTGCATTACACAGGGCATTGGGCACCAGCAGGATGGGGGCATGCTGCCTTTCCTCCTGTGTGTCCATCCTGTGTGTCCAGCCAGGCTGACCAGGGCTGCTGCTGCTGCCCCCAGGCCCCTGCCCAGGCTTTACACAGAGCTAACCGTGGTTGTATTCCAGGGTGTCACTACAGCTGACATCAGGAACTGAAGTCACACAACCATGATGGGTTGCAGAGGAGCTGGAGGTGCTGGGTTTCCTGGTGGAAGGGCTCATCTTTTTTTCTTGCCCAGGGAGGTTGTGAATGCCCCATCCCTGGAAGGGTTCAAAGCCAGGTTGGAGAAGGCCTTGAGAAACCTGATCTAGTGGAAGGAGTCCCTGCCCATGGCAGGGGGTCTTGGGTCCTAATGATCTTTATGGTCAAAACCAAACCTTCCAACACTTAATATTCTATGATCCTGTGATTCCTTGGGATTTCAGTTAATGCTCCTTCATCAGAACTTCTTTTTTGAACCTGTAGAGCAAAACATACAGTCTCTTTCCTGAATTTGGCAGGTTCTTTCTCTCTCTCTCTCTCTCTCTTTGGGCTGGCTGCCAAGGAGGGGAGGAAGCTACCTGGATCCTGGGAATTGCTGTGGGATTCTGGGGCTCTGGACCCATGCTCTGCTCTCCTCATCCCTGGGCTCCTGACCCGTGCTTTGCCTTTGGCAGGTTATCCACGCTATCTGGTGGTAGGAGACCATCTGTCAGGTCAGCACCACTTGAAAATCCTGCGAGCTGACCTCCAGGATGACGCCGTGTACGAGTGCCAGGCCATCCAGGCAGCCATCCGATCCAGACCTGCCCGGCTGACTGTCCTCGGTGAGTCCCAGCTCCTCACACCCTCGGGGTGTTTGTTGGGGGTTTCACTGCCTTCATGGTCACACTGAGTGGCTTTTGACAAAATGTTTTGTTGCTGGATCAAGAGGACTGGGATTGAATCCATCGTGAGAGCAGTGGGTAGCAGCTCAGTCCTGAGAACAGGACCAAAGGAAGCTGCCTGGGGAGTGAAGCAGTTCTGGGGTGGAGTATGGCAGTTCCAGGAGTAACACAGGCACCAAGTGTTTGGCACTTCAGCTTTATGGATTTATGCCCCAGTTCAAGAGAGTCTGTCCATAAATTTAAGGATATGAAAACTGTCAGTGTCATCACTTATGTGTTACCCTGCCTACAGGACTGGGACAACTCCACCCCATGAGGAAAGGCTGGTTTCATACTACTGCAGTATTTTTAAACTATCTACATGCTCATAATTTATCACCTGTGTTTCTCAGTAATTGCTCTTCCCCATGAGCAGCATAGGAGGATCCCACAGCCTGGGATTGCAAACTGAAAGTGGCTCCCAAAATGATGTAGAGGACCTTTTTGTGTGGGAGATGTGTGGGGGGCACTGGCAGAGCTGGAGGGCTCTATTGGCCATCTGGCAGAGTGGGAGGGAGGCTCTCCCCACAGCAGTGCTGGGAAAAGGCAGGCACGTCAGCGATGCTTCCCAGCATGGACATGGCTTCAGAGAAGTCAATGAAAATGGTGTTTTTCTTGGACAAAACCCAGTCTGTATTGCTGCTACCAGATTCATCTTGATTATTCAACCCTCAGAGTGAAGCCATTTGCATATTTAAGTTTGTTTAAATTGAAGATTGGATTTCTTTTTTTCCTTGTTGTGTTTATTCCTGGTTAGTTTCTAGGGAGAAAAAAAAAACCTTTTAAAAATATCCAAATCAAGAATTTCAGTGCTTTTAGTCAAATTAACACTGATTAGTTTTAAACAGCCAAAAAAAGTGAATTAAGGTACCAGCTATGGTTGAAGGTACCTCACAGGAATCTGCACTATGAAAATGAGTTCAAATCCCTGGTGTGCAATTTCCCCTGCAATTGTTTTCCTCCCTTCACAACCCTACAATGTTTCCTGCTCCCAAACTTTCACAGCTGCCAGCCCTTCCTTCCCTGACCCTGACAATAATGATGATTTTCCTTTGATTCCTCCCTCTGCTCAATCAACTGTTGGCAGCAGCTCAGAGCTCTGACATGTGCCCATACATGAAATAATCCTGGAAATGAATGGGAAAGGGGAAAGTTGTCTTGCTCACCGACAACCCCTCCTTTGCCTGGGCTCCCTCCTTCTGTTGTGAAAGCAGAATACATTGAGGGAGCCAGACAAAAGAAATAATGTTATTTAATTAGAGCTAAAGATTTCAAAACTAATTTAGTCCCAGGGCGTACGTCAGAGCTGCTGCGAAGCGTTGATTGAGCAGAGAGATGTTTTTATGGATCAAAAGGAAATCGTTATTATCTTTGGGGTTATGGAATGTGTTGAATAGCTGGTAGTTAATGTTTATGTGGATATACATGGTGGTTGCTAATTGGTACATTTACCTAAGATGTTCAGCAACTTATATTTGCAGAGTGTTTTCCTTTTAAGAAAATTAAAGTTACAGTGTGTTCAATTTAGGGCAAATCGATGAGCCAGTGTAGGTTTGGAACCCACTGTTAGCTCATCTTTAACTTTAGGGGTATTTATGCAGATGTTCTGATGGAGGAAAAGTGGTCATGGCCCCAAGGCTACCAGAGCTCCAGAACCATTTGGACAACGCTCTCAGGCACAGGGTGGGATTGTTGGGGTGTCTGTGCAGGATCTGGGGTTGGACTCAATGGTCCTTGTGGGTCACTTCCAGCTCAGGAGATTGGGTGAATTTGTGGCACTTCAGGCTGGTTGGGGAGGTAGGAGTGATGATCCTGCCTTTGCAGGGGATTTGGATCAGCAGCTCACACTGTTCCTTTGGGATGAGGTGTCCTGTGCTGGCAGCAAGGGCAGGGCCTGCTGTGGGATCTGTGCTCTGTGTTTCACCCACCCCAGTGGAGGGGACAGAAGTGGCACATGAAGAGTAGAAGCCTTAAGCCCTGGTGTTTCTGACAGCTGGGGACAATGTGCAGCCTTTCAGGCTGAACTCACTGCCTGACAAGGGGGTAACACGTGAAGGGGGAGAGACATTTCTGGTGCTTCCAGATGTGCAGTACCACCAGCTGTGCAGACATCTCTGCTCTTAGCATGCAGTGTGTGAGCCTGCTGTAGTCATGAGCTAAGCATCTGTGTCTGGAGGGAGCTGGATCTCCCAGATTTCATCTCCCTGGGGTGGTAAGGGATGTGCCAGGCTGCCTGAGCCAGTCACAAGAAGATGCTGAGGGGGCGTTCCTTCATCCCAGTCTGCCCAGCTTCACCTGATGCTGCAGACTTCCCCTGGGCAGAAGAGGATCCCTAAGGCATCCCTGGAGCCAGGTGCACACCACACAGCCCTCAAGGAAGCGATCTATCACAGCTGAGGCAGAGCTGAGAGGCTCTGGTGGCTGGGAGCCCAAAATCTGCTGCTGGTTTCTCAGTGACTCAAGGACTCTTCAGCCAGCTGGGTCTTAGAGGCAGTTCTGGGGAACTCTGTCTTGCTCTATCACCCCCAGCCTTGTCTCTGGAAAAATAACCCTGCCTGGTTTTCTGTATGGGTTGGTGCTGCCATGTCTGTGCTTGCCAGCTTTTCCACTTCCTTGGTATCAAGAAATCCCCTAATGCCTCCCGATTCAGGCTCCAACTGCTGTCATCCATGTCTGACAACAGCTTTATGGGGCTGATGCCTCCTACTTCCCTGCTCAGATGCAGAGCTACACCATATTTTAATTAAATATTTAAGGTTTTGTCACATTGTTTTCAAATCTACATGGTTAAATGTAGTGGAACAGATCATTCCATAGCCTTGGAAGTCCAAACACTCAAACAGACGAGCCTATTAATGTCATCAGCATCAGGCAAAATTTTTTCTTTGTGGAGTTCCAGGGACAAATATTGCTGGGAAATGTTGTTAATTCATCCCAAAGCTGGAGGGTTCCCCTTCTCCAGGTCTCCCTCACCCTCCCTCCTACCATTGCCCAAACTCTGGGGAAGGAGTCCCTGCCCAATCACCTCAGGATATCTGCCCCAAGCAGGGAAGGTTAATAAATCTGATGGGATGGGATTTGAGACATATGGAGGCATCCACATTTTTTGCAAACAAAGGATGTCAAGGCAGCTTGGCAGGGGAGCCCAAGCCAGGCAAGCTCTGGGAAACCACTGGAGGGCTATTTGCTACCTGGTACATCTCTAATGGCAGGGCTGCTTAATTTATGATCTATTTAACTAAGCCAGGGTATTAATTAAATAAAGTAAGAGCCTGATTAGGACTTGGAGAAATTTAAAAATAAAATCAGGCAGCAATCGAGTGAAATTGCAAAGCAAACACTTTGGCTGTAACCACTGGAGAGTTCCCTCCGGTCTTCCATCAAAGCTCAGAGCAGGGAGGGCAAATACAAGAGATTATATTGCCAACAGATGTGTGTTGTTAAAATATGCATCTGCCAGCCGTGTAGCTTCAGGAGCCAGAGGGATCGCTCGTGGATCCTTCTGCACTCGCGGGACCGTGAAGGAATTTGAGGCCCCGGCAGCCGAGCTGGGATTTGCAGACACGTTAATTAGTGTTGAGTTCCCAGATCTCAGAGGCAGCCAAGCGAGGAGAAACTTTGAAGAGAGCTTTGGTTTCCCTGGGAGGGAGCGGGGAGGGAGAGGGGAGCCCTGACTGGCGGTGCCAACGTGGCTCTGGCACGGTCACATCTTGGCCTGCAGTGACACCTTGGCCTGCAGTGACACCTCAGCCTGCAGTGACACCTTGGCATGTGGGGGCACCTCAGCCTGCAGTGACACCTTGGCCTGCAGTGACACCTTGGCCTGCAGTGACACCTCAGCCTGCAGTGACACCTTGGCCTATGGTGATACCTTGGCCTGTGATGGCACTTCAGCCTGCAGTGACACCTCGGCCTGCAGTGACACCTCAGCCTGCAGTGACACCTTGGCCTATGGTGATACCATGGCCTATGGTGATACCTTGGCCTGTGGTGGCACTTCAGCCTGCAGTGACACTTCAGGCTGCCGTGACACCTCGGCCTGCAGTGACACCTCGGCCTCCAGTGACACCTTGGCCTATGGTGATACCTTGGCCTGTGGTGGCACTTCAGCCTGCAGTGACACTTCAGCCTTCAGTGACACTTCAGCCTGCAGTGACACCTCAGCCTGCAGTGACCAGGGCTGGCAGGACCCACCGTGCCCAGAGGATGGAGAAACTGGGACAATGAAGCAGATGGATGATGAGGTGTTGGGGAACTGGCTGGCTCCTCTCCTTCATGGCACCTTGGCAGGAGCATCCCAAGGCTGTCCTGGTCTGGCCTCCCCAGCGGGAGATGTGGCACCTCCAGCCTGGCTATGTGCCTCGGGCTGTCCCAGGAAGCTCCCAGGCATCACTTGCTTGGCACAGGGAAAAGGTTGGTCCCAGATGGAAATCGGCCACATGAAGAAAAGGGAGTATGAGGGTGTGAGGAGGGAGTCAGGGGAGCTACTTCCAGAGACTTAAGGTGAATAATTGATAGGCAATTAACTTGTACCTTCACCTTTTATAGTCTAATTCCCTCTCTCCTCCCCTCCACAGCCTCTTCTAATATTAACTCTGTCTTCACGTGTGTCCCATTAGGAATAAAGCTTTCTTAAATCAACATGAATTATTTAACTCTACAGATTAAGTTAATTTGAAGTGAGAGCTCCTGTCTCTCCTACAATGGCACAAGGCAGGGACAGGAGGAGGGTCACCGGGGTGTCAAGTGCATCCACATTCAATCACAGCCATTTTTCTCTTTTTATTTTATTTTTTATTTTATTCCAATCTTCTTTCTTGCCAAGTCTTTCCAGTCCTCCCCTGCAGAGCAGAGTAAGCATTTCTATTACCAAAATGATTGTTGGCAGCTTGAGACATCTGCATTTCCCAGCTATCAAGCTCTTCAGTGGAGTTTGATCAGGAAATAAAGAGGTTATGTCCTGGGAAAGGCCCTTTCTCAACATTTGTTTGTAATGCTGAGCAGAAAGGAAAAAATGTGAGGAGATGATGTTTCAAATCCAGAAACAGTTCAGCTTGGAACCCTTTTCCCACACTCTTTAATAGAATTCAATTCTCTGAATGCAAAATTCAGAGCATGTAGAGCTGGGATGTCAATTCAGAAAAAAAAAAAAAAAAAAAAAAAAAAAAAAAAAAAAAAAAAAAAAAAAAAAGAGTGATGAAAATGTGATCATTTTCTTCCAGACAGTCTCTTCTCCTTGAACAACTTTGGGTCTTCACAAAGCTGCATTTTCTGCTGGGAATATTTTCAGTGGCAAAACAGCAACTGGCTCTACTGGGAATGAAACAGAAACATCAAACAATCGAGCGCAAATCCCAAATAACCTAAATATTTGATGTCATGTCTGAGCAGCTTAAGTTTACAGCTCTCTGAGCTGGCTCCTTTTGATAGCAGAGGGTGGCCGGGTTTCCTTGCTCGTGTCCCTGTGTGGCTCTGGGCTGGGAAGGCATCTCCATGGGATTGACCATTGCTGCCAGGAAAACCCAGGGGCTCAGAGGTGGAAGGCAGCCGCTGCCTCAAGCAGTCTGGAGCTGGGAAACAGACCACAGAGAGGGACTGTGGGCTAAAAAATGGGTCTTGAGATGGGTCCTCCCAAGGTGGGTTTCACCTGGGTGTTGGGAGGTGCTGCTTCCCCCATTCTGGAGGGGTTTGCACCCTGTCTGTGAGGAGAAGGAGGAGGAGAAAGAGGAGGAGGTGAAGGAGAAGAAGGGAAGGCAGCATCTCTATGAGTTCTGTTCTCCTTACTTTGAAGGAGACAAGCAAAATTACATATTTTCATCCCCAGTAAGTGCATCTGGGCTGGTGGTGCCAGGATGAAACACTCCATGGGACAGAGCCACCCACCTGGGGCTCTGCCAGGGGCATAGCAGTGCAGTCGTACGAGCATGGGGAGAAGAAAGCTAAGGAAGGGGTTTGTTTCACCTTTCAGACATTAAAAATTATAAATATCATAGAACCATCAAATGCTTTGGCTTGGAAGGGATATTAAAGATCCCCTAGCTCTGCTTCCCTGCTCTTCCACTATCCCAGTCTATTCCAAGTCCCGTCCAGCCTGGCCTTGAACAATCCCAGGGATCCAGGGGCAGCCACAGCTTCTCTGGGCACCCTGTGCCAGGGCCTCCCCACTCTCACAGGGAACAATTCCTTCCCAATATCTCACCTAAACCTGCCCTCTGGCAGTGTGAAGCCATTCCCTGTGTCCTGTCCCTCCAGTCCCTTGTCCAAAATCCCTCCCTATCTCTCCTAGAGCCCATTTAGGCCCTGGCAGGGGCTCTGAGCTCTCCCTGGAGCCTTCTCCTCTCCAGGTGAGCCCCCCCAGCTGTCCCAGCCTGGCTCCAGAGCAGAAAGGTTCCAGGCCTTGAAGCATCTCCGTGGCCATGTCTGGGCCCACCCTGACAGGTCCGTGTCCCTCCCCACAGGACAGGGCTGTGTCTGAGCAAGGGGCTGGTGTTCAGTCACATCGGGGGAAGTTCAGCCAGGCCAGGCCAGCACTAAGCAGATGCTGCCTCTGTTCCCTCAATCCCTGCTCCAGATGGGCTCACACAGTTCTTACAAACTTTGTATTTTCTTAGTGCCCTGGGGTTAACTGATGCCACCTCTCCCATCAAAGCTTCCCTTCCCTAAGCCGTCAGAGCCACACCAGCATTCCTACCTGTACACTGAAGACTGAAATACCACAAAGTAAATAGGAAGAGACACAGATAGAAATGATTAATGTTCATGTTCCTGTGCCAATCTGTGATTCCTTGTCTTGATGCAGGGAGGGCATCGTGGTTCTGACCCGTGGTTTTATCAAACGCAAAGCATTTGGTTTCTCTCTGCAGTCTGCTGGGCTGGGCTGACCTGAGGGATGCAAAGCACAGAGAGCTGATAAAAAAACCTTCCTGATTTTCAGTCATCCCTTCATCTCTCCCCAGCCCCTTCTGCTGGCTCTGCCACTGCTTTGGGCCCCTGTTACTCGGGGCTGTGCTGGCCATGAGGGTGCTGTGAAAGGAAGGGGGGATGCTGCGTGTCAAGACTCCTCTGTGCTGCTGCTCCCGTCGCTTGTTCCCGTATCTTCACCCCCTCCTGCTCTGGGCACGACCCCTCTGCACCTCACTGCAGTTCCCCCGGTCTGGACAAGCCATCGGGGGGCCAGCGGCTCCTTTCACATCACACCAGCCTTTCCCCTGCTGCACCCAGCGCCCCCAGCTCCCTGGGCTGCCTGTGGACAGCAGGCATTCTTTGGCTTCAGGCGCTTCTGAATCGCTGACACCTCGCGTTCTGCACCAGCCAGACCCCGCACATGCAAACCTCGCTTTGCTTTCACTCCTACGCACGATTCTCCCTCTTGCCAATCAAGACCCAGCTCCCCCATCTGCATCCTGCCCGTGCTCGCCTGCATCTGCATCTGTGCTCGCAGCAGCCGCTTTTGTGCCTCTCCCAGCTGCGCACACGGATGCGACGCCGATTGCAGCGCCGGGAGCCGCCACCGCCAGGAACTCGGTGGGTTGTTAGTGACCTGACACAAGTATTGACTCCCTCTCCCCGTGTCAGCCGGCAGAGAGCAACGAGGCTCTCGGAGCGTGACATCACCTGAGCGACAGCCCCCGCTTTGCTATCGATCGCCCGGGTGACAAATGGACCGGCGGCTCGGCAGGGCAGGGCCGGCCGCGAAAGCGGAGCAGCCGCTCGGGGAGAGGCTGCCTGAAGGGACCCCAGCCTCTGCCCGTGCCCAGCCTGCAGGAATGTTGTTTCTCGGTTCAGAGAAAGCTTGGCCAGCCCTTTTTGCTTATCTTGCATTTCCCTGCTCCGTGAAGTGTTGCCCCACGGTGCCTGAGCTTCTCTGACATCCATGGGATGGTTCAGGCTTCCCAGCACAGCTCCCAGCACAGCTCCCAGATCAGCCAGCATCTCCCAGCTCGTGGTGAAGGAAGGGTTGGGAGTCCTGTGATGGATCTCTCTGTTACACATCCATCACGGTGCGTTCCCAGTGCCACTTGCTTTTGGTGCCCCTGTCAGCGTGATGGATGCCAGCCTCCCATCCAGCAGGAGCACTGGGATGGGTTTGGAGCTGTGACATTCCTTTGGCCTCCAGCTGGGCTGTAAAACTGGATAGTCATGTCTTAAGGACTGACCTGGGAGTGTCCTCGGTAATTAACAGGAGAATAACCTGTCCTGCCTCAGGATATTTCTCACATGCCAAGATGGACGAATGACCCTCTGGAAGGGGCTATTACACTTTTTTTACATTAAAGGTGCCTGGTGTGTTCAAATTTGCCCCCTTCAGTGAGCAAAGAGAGGTGGAAAGCATGGACGTGGCATTGGATCACCCACCCAGGACTCTCCAGCCTCCTCCTGCTCTGGGAATTGGGCTGGTGCTCTCCCCCAGGGACAGCCACAAAGCCACAGTATCAGGTTCCTTTAAACCCAACTCTGACCTCCACAGAGAGAGACAAGGGATTCATGGCAAATTATGGATTTAACACCTATGATGAATCCCCATTACAGCATGAAATGAAAAAGTAAAATGTAGCTAAATGGAAGATTTCCCCTGGGCAGCAGGAGGCTGCAGCTCCTGAGAGGCTGGGGAAAATAGAATGAAAAAAAATGGGAAAAATAGATAACTAGGAAAAAACCTTGTTCCATTAACTAAATATTGCAAAACCTTTGCAAGCCGCTGTTTACAGGTTAGTGGGGTTTAAAGGCCAGAGCTCAGACCCGTGACACTTCCAAGATTTCCAAATCCATCCCCTTGGTTGTCATGACAAGAGGAAATGAAATACTGTTGATGATGGTCCCTTGGGGTCTCAGAACAACTGATCCCCTGTCTCTGGGGCCAGGACCTGCGCTTCACTACATTCTGTGTAGCCTTACCCTGCTTCAGTCATCTCCCTTTGGGAAATGCCAATGGAGCATCGGAAGGATTAAAAAATTGCATTGGAAAGTTCACTTTTATCTTAGACCAGGCTCCTGGCTCCCAAACATGAGGTTTAAGGTCAGGTTGGACAGGGCTTGAAGCAACTTGGTCTAGTGGAATGTGTGCCTGCCCATGGCAGTGGGATGGAATGAGATGATCTCTAAGATCCCTTCCAACCCAAACCATTCCAGGATTTTACAAGTTTAGGATAATGCAGCTGGAGATGAATTCCCACAGGGAGAAGCTGTCAGTAGCTGTCACTGGGTGGCTTTCCTGGAAGTGCAGGAAGGAAGACAGGCTTTAGCAACAAAACCGGGGAGGAAAATTGGGGAAGGGGCTCCTAGAGAGCTGCCGGCCTGGCTCATCCTATGGGCAGAAAGGGGATCTGGTCATTTATGGCCTCAATGGAAACACACACGGCCTGAGGTCATTTCTGTGGTGCCAAAGCCTCCATGTGCAATCCTTCAGATCCCTCAGGCTCAAATCCCTCCCTTAAAGAACAGGGAAAAGGAGCGGGGTGAGGCAGGAGCAGGAGCCTTGGGTCATGGGTATGGTCCCTGGCCTCACTGCGACAGGAGGGCATCCAGAAGCTCCGTGCAGTCGCTCATTCCTGGGGTTGGGCAGCGGCCAAGCAGAAACTCTGCAGAGTCACAGTTGTGGAGACAAGTGTCTATAATCTCCACTGAGTCATAAATCATGGAGGAGCTGAACTCTCCTCCCCGTGACCCCATGGATCCTGTCCCCATCCTCATGGCGATGAGCACTGGGCAACCTGCAGTGGGTTTGGATGATCCCGGGAACATCCTCATACCCGAGGTGGCTGTTTCTTATTCAGGTTGTTGCTAGGGAATTCTGCAGAGATTTCTCTTAGTGGGTGAGAAGTGACTTTCAAATCAGTGGCAGCATGAAAAAATTGCAACGGAAAAATAAGAGTCTTTCATGAGATCCCATTTAATTGCTAACGAAGACAAAAATCACAGCTCTCACATTTGGTTCCCCAACAAAACCCAGATAGCAGCTGCCCCATACATATCTGATTCCAACGGGTAGGTTTAAAAGATACAGAAGGTATTTAATGATAATGATAATGATTTACATTTATATAGTGCCTTGTATCCGCTGGGATCACAAAGTGCTTTATATATGTATGGATAAAAATATACTGGATAACAAGCACTCCATCCATCACCAAATCACAGCCCCTTCCCTGGCGAGACTGCAAGCTGTTCAGGAAGGAGTTGCTGCATTTCCAGAGCTGCTCTCCCTCTTCGCTCCTACAGCACTTGGGGTGCTCTATGGTAATTTAGTAATAAAACCAGGTGATAAAAACACTTTAAAAACAACAACGTCATAAAAAAGGAGAACCTTCAGTGTCATAAAACGGCATGCAGAGGAACAGGAGGGGAAACTTGAGAGAGAGAAGGTTATAATGATTTTAAAATAAAACAGAGTAGGTTTGGGTTGGATATTGGGAAGAAATTGTTCCCTGTGAGGGTAGAGAGGCCCTGGCACAGATTGCCCACGGAAGCTGCACAATCCCTGGAAGTGTCAAAGGCCAGGTTGGACAGGACTTGGAGCAACCTGGGATATTGGAAGGTGTCCCTGCCCATGGCAGGGAAGTGGAATGAGATGAGCTTTAAGGTCCCTTCCAACCCTAACCATTCCATGATTCCACAATAAATAGGGGCAGTTGCCATCAGGAAGATCAGCTCTGGAGGAGAAATGTCATCCAGCTGCTCTGAGTCAGAAGGTGAAGAGCCTGGCCAGCAGGAATAGCCCCAAAGCAAGGGTACTATCAGAGCTGAGTAGTCAGGGACGTCCCAAAATTACTTTGGAGGTAGCAACACCAGGAAAAATCCTGATACCTGATGCTCAAATGATGCTTCCTCTCCCATGCTCTGCTTTGTCCTGCTGTGGAGCAAATCTGTTCCCATGGGTTGGGTGCAACTCAGCCATCCCCCAGCAAGCTCTGCCCATGTCACTGTGTTTTGGTGCCTGTCCTGGGAGGGAAGAAGCCCTCCCAGGCTGAAATTCTCCTTCTGAAATGAATCACTCACTTATGCCCCTTTCGGTGGCAGCCTCTGGCTCAGCTGGGCCTGGGAGGCAAACGAGGGGAGGGGAGGGGAGGACGGAAAGCAGAGAGAAATCAAGGCTCTCAGAGACATTCATTCAAAATTCATAGGCGCAAAATTGCAGTCTGCATGGATTTGTTTCCTTTGGAAAATTACAGGAAGCTACAGGCACCAACAACTGTTATTCAAATAGCCACTTTGGATGATTAGGATGGCAGGAGGCTGTACTTACACATGCAGACCCAATATAATCAGGCACGAGGCAGGGTAGGAAGGCAAGGCCAGGGAAAGGAAGCTGGAGGAGCTCAGAAGCAAAAACAGCAGCAGGGTGGCTCTGTGGGAAGAGCCACAGGGCCAAATCCAGCCCCACTGCTGGATGCAGCAGGAGCAGCCAAGTACTTCCAGGTTTGGGGTGATAAGGAGAGCACAGAGCTGGGAGGTGGTTCCTGGGGGAAGTTTCTCAGCCCTGGTGGATCAGCAGCTGAGAACAGGCAGTGCACAGGGACAAGCACCTCCTGCAGCAAGGGCTTTGCTCCACCCTGCACATACATCACAGCCCAAGAGGCACCACAGAGTCACAGAATCCCACAATCATTTGTGTTGGAAGGCACCTTAAAGGCCACCTCATTCCAACCTTCTGCCAGGGCATGGACACCTTCCACTATACAGGTTGCCCAGGTTCACCCTTCTCATCTGCTCTCCTGCCTTCCAGCACAAAAATCCATCATCGCTCCCCTGCCTGTTATAAATCAAGAAAAAAGTTTTGCACACACTGAATTTATTTAGAAGAAAAAGAACTTTAAAGCCACATACACGCAAAACCCTGAGCAAATACTGCTTTGAGGGTTGGCCTGTGGGTCAGCAATGAAACACGGGCAAAACGTCTGAGCCATGAAGGGTGAAAATTGTATAATAAAAGTAAACTCTGCAGTAAAAGCAGAGGAAAAACTCTTGGCTTTGTACTGGAGAGCAGCTTTTCTCCCTTTTAAAATGCTTCTCTGCACTACCAGAGGTGTCACGCAGTGCAGAGCAGCCAAGAACGTCTCATCCTCCGCCGGCAGCGGCTCCGGCTCATCCCAGCGCTCCCCACGGATGGCCAGCTTCCAGGCGCCTGCCGCAGCTTCGCGGTGCCTGAGGTGTGGGGGAATGTTTGCACACAGGCCCTCAGGGCCCGTCTGCAGCGCCGGGCGCCTCGGCAGCGGCAGAACACGTGGCTGGGCAGGGTTTGGCTGGAAGCGCCGCGGGAGCAGCGGGCGCAGGCATCCAGAGCCGTGGGTCCCAACGCACCCGGGCCCTCAGCCTGCAGCAGGAGTGCCCCACCTCCTCTCCCTGGCTGCAAGGGCCCCAAGGGGGAATGGCTTTAAACTGAGACAGATTTGGGTTGGATGTTGGGAAGAAATTCTTCCTTGTGAGGATTGCCCAGAGTGGCTGCGGCTGCCCCATCCCTGGAAGTGTTCAAGGTCTGGTTGGGCAGGGCTTGGAGAAACTTGGTCTGGTGGAAAGTGTCCCTGCCCATGGCAGGGGGTAGAACTGGATGGGGTTTATGGTTCTTCCCTACCCAAACCAGTCTGGGATTCTGAAATTCTGTGATTTCTCTGATGGCAGTAAGGAGAGCCAGATGGAAGATCAAAGCTGTATTTATGGTGAAGGTGGATAGGAGGGATGATGGCAGTGGGATTTTCTGGAGTTTGAGGCTTGAAGCAACCTGGTTGGGTAGAAGGTATCCCTGCCCATGGCAGGAGGTTGGAACACGGTGATCTTTAAGGTCCCTTCCAACCATTCCAATCTGTTCTGGGATTCTATGATTCTATGGGTTTATGTTCCATCGAGCTCTTTTCCTGGCAAGTCAGCACTGTTCTAAAGCCCTCTGGTGATGGACAAAGGTGGAAAGGAGGGAGACCTAAAAGGACAGAGCAGGAGGTCTAGAAGGAGTTGACTTTAAGCACAGCTCAAAAAGCAGCTTGGACATCCTGCATGTGCAAGGAGACCTTCACAGAGCCTGTGGACTCTCCTTAAACACAGGTTTCCCCCTCCCTGGGGCTTTTTGGGGTGACCTTGAGCGTGTGTTGGCAGGACACGGATTGTGACGAGCTACTTTGCACATCCAGCCTCTTTCTTGTCTTTACAAGTGCCTCTCTCTTATCTGGTAGTATTTTGCAAAACTTCACAAGCTTTTAGTGGCAAGACTTTGCTAAGAGGCTGTTGATAAATCTGGAGTAGGCAGCAGGAAGGCTTTAGTGACGTATTCTCTTCCTTTTGACTGGAAAAAGCAGCTTATCTGCTTTGGAGAATACAGGTTCTTCCTCTTTATCCACACTGAAATCTTATCTAAACTGGTTCAGGTGGCAGAGCTGAGAGAAGGAAATAATTAAGCAAGAGACAGGTGAAATGCTGATATTATTATTACTTAAATGGCCCAAACCTTTTACCTCGTGTATTTTTTATTATTGTTTTACCTTTCTTTTACTGCTGGTGACACATAACAAGTGAGAAATCAGTTTTTCCAGGTTATCTCACCCATCCACACACTTGCCACCTCACCCCCCTCCTCCCCACTCAAATATAAATCTCGTTTAACTGGTTCTGTTGGCAAGACAGAGAAATAATTAAGGCGAAGGTGGCTGCAGTGTTGATGTTATTACTGTAATGCAGCAGCCTGTTTAGTTTCTTTGCCAATGAAATGCAACCAGGGGAAAATCAGTTTTAAAGATTACCTCCCAGAGATGCAAATAAAGAAGCGGAAACCATGTAGTCAGGAAGAAATGGTCTCAAACTAGGAAACATTTCAAAGTCGGTGACAGTCTCTTAGGGGCTTTTAAGACCACAATTTACCTTTTGACTGCATTCTATTTTCTCTGAAATCCTTTATTTCCCTCTTATTTATTGACTGGAGAGACAGCACAGAAACGAGAAAGTGATTCTCCAGCCGCTGGTCTTAAAAATCCATAGAAGGAAATTGTTCTCAAGAGTGTGGATTTTTGTTGTTCTTGGGCACTCTTTTTTTCCTCCCTCCTTGTTTTTAGTCCTCTCTGTGAACCAGGGCTTAATTGAACCACTTTGCCATGGAGGGGCCTCGAAGTGGAAGGGATCAAGGTCAGCGGCTCTGGGAGCGAGAAGCCCTGATTAGAGAGGTGGGAGTCATGGTGATAACGCAGCGAGATGCAGCACGTCCTGCTCCAGGCCAGCTTGGGATGGAGGTGGAGGTGGTGATCTGTCCATCCACACACAGCAGCAGCAGCTGAACCACAGCAAGGCACTTCAGGGAGATTTCTTTTGTTTCAGGGATGGCACTGCGGGTTGGAAAATGGGCATCTCTGTGCTTGGATTAACATCCCAGTCTCGGATTAACATCCTGCTCTTGGACTGGCATCCTGCTCTCAATGGAACATCCTGCTCTCAGATTATCATCCTGATCTCAGATTGCTATCCCACTCTAAAATTAACATCCTGCTCTCAGATTAGCATCCTGGTCCTGGTTTAGCATCCCGGATTTAGATTAGCATGCAACTCTCAGATTAGTTTCCCACTCTCAGATTAGCATCCCACTCTTGGATTAACATCCTGCTCCTGGTTTGGCATCCCAGACTTAGTTTAGCATGCAACTCTCAGAGCAGCATCCCTCTCTCAGAGCAGTATCCCACCCTCAGATTAGCATCGTGCTCTCAAATTAATGTCTCACCCCAGGTTTAGCATCCCTCTCTCAGAGTAGCATCCCTCTGGACACGGTGGCACCGTGAGCCCCCAGCCTCACCTGCTGCCTCCTGCTCCTCTCGCCGTGGATCCCCCCACCACACACACGTGTGCTGCTCACAGGTTCCTGTCTGTGGGTGTTCCCTGCTGGAATGATACTGAGATGTGCAGGAAAAAACAATCCCAGAGAACTCCTGCAGTGCTGGCCTAGTTAGCCCGTTCCCAGCTGCGAGCTAACGCTGCTGCCCAGGAGAGCCCCCGGAGACGGCTCTGCTTGGAAGAAATAACTCGATTAAAAAATAGCGCATCAGTTCAGGGTCAGAATTGGTGCAGCTCCGTAATTACAGCCTGGATTTCGGAGATTAAATCCTTTAAGGACAGCTTTCAGTAGCTCTGTTAATTACACCTCACATCTCCCAGCAGAAAGGACCATGTCAGGACAGCTCCTGCTCCATCATTGAGCTTTCCTGCTTGTTGATCCTTCTCTGCCTAATTCCTGAGGTTGCACCATTGCTTGGCAGTCTGGGCAGGTTGGCAGCAAAGTCCTGCCTGTCCGTGCTGCAGAGGCCAAGCTGTGCAACTCCTCCAAAGCACGGTGCGTGGTCCCAGGGCATCACAAGGATCCAGAGTAGGATGGCATTAGAGTGGGGAGGAAAGGGAGCACCCACTGCTCGGGGTGGTACCTCTGGAAGTGCTGAAAAAGGGAGTACAGGTTCAGGAAATATCCTGAAGCAAGGATTTCTATGCAGAGGCTCCTCAGGTCATGCTGCTTCATTTCCTGGCACTGTTGGTTTCTGTCTCAGCTCCCCAGGCAGCGCTTCGAGGTATTTTGCTGTTCAGAGATGCCTTTGGCTGGTGCAAGAAGAATGGGAGAAGAAAACTGCAGAGGTTTGAAATGTTTCCCTTTTGGAATGAAGGATTCTGCTACAACTGAACTGAACTGAAAAACAACTAATTTGGGCAGCCTCCACTGGCACAAAACCAGTTCGTCCAATCCCACCCACCTGGAAAGCTGCCACACCCTGGGTGTGCCTGTGCCCCTTTGTCTCCGTGGTCCTGGACGTCTCCCGTGACTGCTCTGATGTGTCTCGGTGGCCGAGAGCCCCGGGCTCTTTCCTGGGGTCGGAGCTGTGTCACAGGAAGGTTTGGGGGGGATTGTGTCCATCAGCACAACTGAAAAATTGAAACGGGAGCCATTCCCAGCCGGCTCCCAGCTCTCTGTGTAGCCTCTCCTGTCTTCCCATCTCCCCTAAACACTTTCTGATTCCTGCTGCTGTTGCAGACTCCTGGAGGAGCAGCATTCCTGGGATGTGGGTCGAGGCAGCAGGACCCGTCACCCTGCGAGCCCCCAGCACCAGGACACCCCACGTCCCTCCACGTCTCCATTGCTGCGGCGAGAGCACCCTCTCCTGTCTCAGCTCTGCCTGTCTGCCTGTCTCCCTGCTCCCTCCCCTGGCAGATGCCAGGGCCGAGGCTCCATCACATCCCAGGGTGAGGCCATGGGGACAGGGACACAGCAGCCCAGTGCCCAAACCCTGTCCCAGCACCAGTGTCACCCAGGGACCTCCTGTCAGCAGCACAGACGGCTGTTCAGGAGGACCAGGGGAATATTTAAGTAAAAAACAATATCTAGGAGAGGTCTGCTATAATTACTAATTAGATTGGGTTATAATTATCTCTCTTTGCAATCCCATACCTGCCTCAGAATAGCTCCAGTTCCTCCTAACAATTAACAGAGCAAGTCTTTTACGACACACTGGGTGATTACATCGCAATCACAGCCTCTGTGGCCAACGCTGCCTTATTAAAGAAGAGCTGATATTTACAGAAGAACATTGTGATCAAATTAGAATAAAATTAACTGGAGTAAATTAAGAATAAGAGGGTTTCTTTCATCTGCTTCCCTTTATTTTCTGCCACAGAGTTGCCTCTGGCTTGGTTATAATGCTCTGGGTGTTGATTGTGGTATTTGGGCAAAAAACAAGTGGCAGCAACTCATTTCTCTGGTTTGCCTCAGAGTGAAATCTGCATTTGCATCTCCTCACTCATCCACCTCCTGCTGCTCCACAAAAGCTAAGGCTTGAAGCCTGCCCAAGCTCAAGGAGCTCAATGCTCCCAAGCACAGGGTGGGGTAGTTGGGTGTCTGTGCAGAGCCAGGATCTGGACTCGATGATCCTTGTGGATCCCTTCCGGCTCAGGATTTTCTGTGGAACTACAGGGCCAAACCCAAACCTGTGGTGTGTCAGCCCCCCAGCTTCAATGAGCTCTGCCTGTGAGTCTCTGCTGTGCCGAGAGCATCCCAAAGTGCTCATCCCACACTTCCTGCTCAGGGCATGGCTACGCTCAGAGCAATAGTAGAAACGGGGTGGATTTCCCGCAACGATCCTAAAACCAACGCTTGCTCACATTTAACACATGGCTTAATAGCTCCAAAACCAAGGCTGGTTCTCAGCATTATGAACAATCATCCAACAAGGAATTGGGAGATTTTTTTAACAGCAATGGGCCAAACAAAATAATCATCAGGTGGTTTGAGGGTTTTTAATTTCTTTTTCAGCACAAAGGGAATTACTGGTGAGCAGACTGTGGTTTCTGGGAGGGTCAGCTCTGTCTGTAGGGCTCCAGAAAATGGATGATCAGACTTTTGGCAGTGGCAGTGTGGGGTGGGTACATGGACTTTGCCTCTCCCAAGTAGAAGGCTGAATCATCCTGAAGAATAGTGTAGCAGAGGCTGCTGGGGGGAATGAAAAGCACAGTCTCTGACCCAAGCCTTTGGATAAATCATCCTTCCCTTCAAACCCATGAATTTGACAGTCTTTGAAAATTGTGTCTTATTACCGTTTCACCAACTTCTCCACTTTTACCTGATGGCTTCATCCCTAATTCCCATATCAAAGCCCCACTGGGCATGGGGGCCCTTATTGCATCTTTAGCCAGTCCTGGTTTTTCCCTTAATCCAGGAGCTCCACCCCAGTTCTGGTTTAGCCCTCCATCTGCAGTTCCTGCAGACTGAGCCTCCATCCAGGTAGTTCCACTTTAAACTGGAATTTCCAGCTGGCCTCTAGATGGGCAAACCCAGGCCACACGCAAGGAGTGGTGGTACTTCTGCAGTGCTAAGGATGCTGTTAATGAAGACAGGGCTGTCAGCATGGGAGGGGGATGGACACAGGGCACGCCTCCCATGGGCTTTGGGGAGATACTTTCCGAAGATGCAGAAGCTGGGATGAAAAGTGTATCAGTGAACAGGCCAAGATGCTCTTTTTCCTCCTTGAGTTCAGTGGAAGACACTCACATGAAGTCATTGATAAGGTTTTAAGCTTTGTCCTCTTCTTTCCTCCATTTCTTTCCTCCAGAGAGGAAGAAAGAAAAGAAATGACTGAGTTAAAATTAGGTGAATGACCTTCATTTTTCAGGATTTTTGTCATTGGAAAACTGAAAAATTCCATCTTGTCTGTCCAGAATGAAACGTTGGAGTTTATTGTTCTTTCTGTGCAGGCATGATGACTTCTGATGGGGTTTTTCCTGCTTCTCTCAGTGCCTGCAGAGCTGGAAGTCAGCAGGGACCCCTGCCCTGCTCACAGGGTGACAGGACTGGAAGGGCTGGTGCTCGCAGTGTCCACTGGGGTCACCTGTGATACCTCAGTGGGTACCAGGGTGGAGGGACAGAACCTTCCGAGGGCATTACAGAACCCTCCAAGGGTGTTTATGCTGCTCCCATTCCTGCACCCCACCCATTTCCCCTGTGGGGCTGGTGAAGGTTGTGTTAGAGGATTTTCCCCTTGCAGGTCCTGCTCTGGGGAATGAGAGAAGGAAAGTGGGTGTTCTTTATTCACATCACACCTGAATATTCACGAGAGCTATGAATTATCCAGCTATGCCACCTGGGCAGGGCTGGGACATCTGCCTGGAGCCCCACCCCATTCCTCCAGCAGCCTTGCTGCAGTGAAGGAGAAAATTAACAGCACTTCTTGCTTTGGGGACAATTCCTTCATCCAAATCACTTTTGAAATCTGGGGGGGGGGGGGGGGGGGGGGGGTT
>VZUI01036868.1:0-21714 GCA_013401135.1 Cettia cetti | reverse complement strand
AGACAAAGCACTAGCTTTTACTTTTATGTACAGCATACTCCTATGTAGTCTATCCCAAATCCAAAAAAAAAAACAAAAAAAAAAGAAAAAAAAAAAGAAGAAACTGTCCAAAACCAGAGGTTCTGCAAAATCATGATTGAACAGTGTGCCATTCCTGCTTTTAAACTGCTAAAATGAAGCCTAAAATGATAAAAGCACTGAAACCCCATATGGAGTTCAGGAATTCTGCAAGCCCAGTAATGTCCAAGTGCATTTATGAAAAAAGAAAACTAAGAGACTCGAGTATATACACAATAGTGATTCTTCAGCCCAATACAAATGGCAGCCAATCGCTACTGAAGGATGAAACATTAAGCCAATTTTTTTTTTTTTGAAAGATGTAGAGCTATAGCCAATTCTATGTTTCCAATAATCTCAATCCCTCCTCACTTGTCTACTTCCACTGTTGCCCATAAGTATCCTGATAAAATTCCTGGTTGTCATTATTGTAACCATAGTTACCGGCATAGTCACCACCTTGCTGGAGCGGCTGCTGAGCGATGGGTTGGGAGCCCCAATTCTGCTGGTTGTTGGTCTGACGACGCTTGGAATCAGGTTGGTTGTACCCATCTGCCTTTCTCTTGCCTCCTACGTTGCCCCCACGGTTGCCCCTGGCTCCACGAGCACCGCGTCCTCTCTGCTGCTGTGCAGGGCCCCCTCTCCCCCCCCTGCCTCCTCTCGGCGGTCCCATGGGTGCCCCCCTCTGTGAGTAGCCAGCTCTACCTCTTGGTGGTGGTGCTCCCCGCCCCCTAGGTGGTGGAGGGGCACCTCTCCCACCCCTTCCTCCTCCTCCTCTTCCTCTTATAGCATAGCCATCATCATAGCCGTAATAGGGATCTTCATAGCCACCACGGTAGTCATGATAGTCATAGCCATAGTAATCATCATAATAATCTTCATAGCCATAGTAATCTGGGGGATAACCATATCCACCTCTTCCTCCACGGCCTCGGCCTCTAATAGGAGGTGGCATGCGAGGTGGAGGGTAGTAATAATAGTCTTCATACCTAGTAAGAAAAAGAAACACAGAATTATCTATCTCCAAAAGCAACCCAAAATGTAGTGTACATTTGCCCTTGTTGATTAACCGTATGCAACATGGAGAAAAGTCAAGTCATTCAAGTTCTTCTAAACCAGCCCCTGTTTCACAGCACAATTTCACTCTGCAGCATTACCACGGTGCGAGGGTGACACTCACGCAGTGCTCCGGGACGCCTGTCTGGCAGCCTGACGTTCTTTCCTTTTCTTATCCGGCGGCTTTGCTAATACTATTTCAATTTCTTCCCCTTCTATCTCTTTCCCATTCATTTCATTCATAGCCTGTACAAAAATTAAAAGAAAAGTAACTAAATTTTTTTTCGGTTCAAAAGAGAATGAAAACTTACTGCAAGAAACCAGACAGTTGGGCTGCTCCAGGCTGAGCTGTGCCATGTACTTTGCTTTTGTGCTACATAAACAGAATGTTACACATCACTTTTCCAAGTCCCACTTTATTCACCAGTTACAGGGAAGCAATATTTTTTTAAAAAATATGCTCTTTATATCATAAGATTAAAAAAAGAGAATTAAAACTTATTAAGAATTATTTGATCAAGTCAGATATAGCACCATCAGTTTTTATGTTCCTGTATCTCCTAGAAACCTTTCAGAAATACACAAGTTCTCACTACTCACGCTGACATAAACAAAACCTGGTAGAATATGTGCATACAAGAGAAAGAATTGTTACTTTTGGGATTCCCAGGTAGCTGAATGTGAGTCAAGTGACTGAGAAAATCAAGTAGTTCTGCAGACACATACTTGAGCAGAAAAAACCAAAAAAGTTTACTGAAACTTGGTAATCTCATCAAGCAAGCTCTGAATCCTCCTGAAAATTAATGTGCAAGTTTTCATGTCAAATACATCCACAAAGAGAACTTAATATACTAAATGCAATTAGGACTAGACCCCCCACCCAGTTCCTCACCTGAAGTTACCTGCTTTGCATTTAACTTTTTTGGGTATTAATAACTGCATTAATGAAGACCTTATGTGCCTGTACAGTTACATGCCTCAAAAGCATTCAAAATTACAGCAATTTATTTCCAAGGTGGTGTGAAAAATCAGTAGACACTAGAATCAATGAGCAACAGTTCCATGCATTCTGCCCACATAAATACCATAACAATCTTACTGAAAGCCAAAACACACCCATACACAAAAATATCTCACAAAATTCATAGGCCAATTTAGTGGCCATGAAGCAGTCACATGGTATTTTCCAGCTTGAGACAAGCATTAGTGATGCATTTGATCTGTCTTTTTCTCAACTGCTACAACGTTCCAGTTGCTGAAATCTAACAGAGCATTTAGCAGGTAATTGCACTGGAGAGTGTTTACAGAAAATCACATCCAGAGATGTTGCTGACTTACCCCTTGTTTCAACAATTTCTTGTCCTCCCTTAAACATGGTCTAAACCTATCCAAACCAACCCCAACCTCGTTAAATACAAATGATATTCACCCTAAAACCATACTCAAGCGTATTCTAAAACCTAATCCCATGTGTAGTAAAAACCTAAGCAATTAAATTGCTATAAAATCATTAATAAGAAGATCGAGTATGGAGCCTTTGAACTGTCCATGTAGCCACGTACAACACACCTGCTTCAAGAACTCCCAAATGCAAAAATTACTTCCTATTCTCCTTCTTCTCCCCATGAATCATGGATTTAAAAACCAGATGGAGTAACTTCTACAGAATTCAATACACTGAAGCACAGACAGCAGATATTAATGACCTTCTCAACAGCTCATGGACACACAGGAGAACTCTGAAGCTTACAATAATGATCTTCAATATTTAACGAGTCATTGAGAAGAAACCTCATGCACATGCAGAGTTAAAAACAAGTAATGTTTAAAGAGCTGCCAACACCATTCTCCTCTCCATCACAAAGCCATTTTTAATTACCTCCCACTTTCTATTTGATACTTTTTTCACTCCAAAACTACACAGCCTTTAAACAGGGGTCTTTGAGAGACAACTGATACCTTCTGCCAGTGTTTCCTCAGAAAAATTGTCTAGGTTGATCTTTTTTTTTTTTTCCTCTTCTCTAGACTCTCCTGCACTGCTCTACACCTCTTTTCCAGTCTACTTGTTAACTTGCTACAGTTTTGTTCTTTCAAGTTTCCCATCCTCCTAGCTACTGAAATCATAGGAACAAAATTATTAGCATTAAAATTCTCACAATGGGAACCCTATTAAATGGGCTCTACAGTTTGTGGTATCAAGGTATTTACTGTAAAGTTATTTCTTAAAACCATTCGTAAAAAATAAAGTACTCTAACTTAGCTAGGAAAGAATAATCAACCTACCTTGACTGCTGCACCTCTGTCCTCAAAATGAACAAACGCATAATCCTTCAACTTCTTTACTCTTTCCAGCTTTCCAAATTCAGAAAAGGATTTCTCAAGAATTTCTTCTGTCACAGTAGTGGCCAAGTTTCTTACAAATAAAACTTTTACCTGGTGAAGAAATGAGAAAAAAGCTGTCATCTTTAGAAGTTAAACCTCAAAGGAAACTACTAACTTGCAAGATATTATTCCCTTTTTTGTTGCATTAAGAAATTTGGGTAACTTTACTAATTCTGTTTCTGTTTAAAAAAAAAAAAAAAACCAAAAACAAAAACAAAAAAGGAGTGCCTTGTAGTTACCTGCATGAAGTTTCTACAACTTCTCTCCTTCCACAGTTCCCTTCCATAACCAGAAGAATATCCAACTTTGATTTTCTGCTTCTGGGATGCTACAAATCCCAGCAAAATTTTAGTAACAGACCTCAAGGACAGCAAAGAGTTACCCCAAAACACTGGGATAAAGTGCATCATTCCCCACACTGAACTCCACCTTCATCTCACTCTGGAAAATAGTTTTATGCAGTACCTACCTGGCACTGATTACAGCTAAAGCAGAAAATGCACAGCCTGACATGTCAATCCAGCAGGACAACCCAGCACAGGACTAGTTTAGATGTTAACAATACTTAGTAACAGCACGTTTCCAACATCTTCCAACAGCAACTTAGCCACTGTGCTCAGACCATGTTTTTTGCACAGCTTACTATGAAAATGCCCTCTTAATTGCTTTTTGTGTCTCAAAACTAGCCTTGCTCAGCTGGAACACGTCTTTGTCACTACTGCATAAAGAAATTCCTCCCAAAGCACAAGGGCATCCAGTGAAGTCTTTACTGACCTTTGCCATTACTTCTGGATCAGGTTCCTCTACTGGATCAGCCCATTCCACTGTAACAACATTTCCCCAGACTTTTACTTTCCCACTCATCAGGCGTCGGCGAGCTTGTGCTGCTGACTTGTGATCCTCATATTCCAAGAAGCAGAATCCTCGATTCTTCTTTTTATCATCAGGTTGATGATACAAAATTACATCCACCAAACCCTCTGAAAAACAGATCTTTAGTACTGAGCTTCAAACAGAATGAAAAATATCTAGAGTCTACCCTAAAATGCCTGCACTTGTGTTTTGTGGTGAATTTGAATTTTACACCTGAAAGGGGGTTGGAGCACAAGGAAAGCAAAATAAATAGCAGATATTTATCCAATTTACTCAGAAACACATCACCTACCAAGTGAAATTCTACAGAAAAAACTTACCTCACAATTAGGCTCTGCAAAACATCAACCTCAGCAATTCAAGGAGTTTAAGTTTTCTATACTTTTTTAGTAATTTTTACATCTTTGAAAGGCAGCCAGCACTAACACATGACCTCTCCCCTGCCTCCTGCAGAACCCAGAAGGACCATCTTCCACATCTCTCCAAAAAGAGGAGAGAGAACTAAATGAATATTCACCTCCTGTTTTCACTACTTCCCTGAAGTACTTATAAATAGCAATCCTAAAAAAGAAGCAGGAGGTTAAAGCTCTCCTACAGGAACAAGAGCAAGTGACTCAATCTCTTATCTAAGGCAGAGGCACCCTTTCAGTGATGAGCTGACTTCTCTTCTTCCTACTTGCTGCACACTGGAGAATGCTGAAAAACTGGGACAAAAATTAGTCTGTTATTAACTATTTCTCTAATAATATTTCCTCTAAACCAATTTAGTATTCCCTCCTCCCCTTCACTGCTCAGAATACATTTGCTTTGGGCTCTCCAAAACTTCTCCGTGTTGACAGCAGAACCTCCTGTAGATCCAGTAACAAATACAGAGCCTTCAACAGAAAACTAAAACAGGTAACAGCACTGGGACCTTCATTTTCTTCTGAGTTTATGTGCACTTGTTCTTCTGAGTTCATTGGAGCTGTTTCCACCACTAATTGTAAAGCTACATTGTCATTCATTTAACAATCACTAAAACAAACACGAGTCCCTTTACACTCTACCTTAAGATACAGTATATACATAAAATTTCTAACAAAAATCACACTTGAAATCCAGCTTGAAAATAGTTCAAATGATACCTGAATATATCTGTCAAACAACTAGACCTACAAAACAGAGACTAAATGGTATTCTGGGATTCATTAAGTCTTACCTGTGACTTTACCAAATTCTTCCAATATGTTTTCCTTAGTTTTGTTCTTTGGAATTGACCCAACAAATAACCTGTTGTTTGCCACGGAGATGCATACTCCAAGGTGCTTTCCAGGACGGATTTCATAGTTGTCACACTGAAAAAACAAAGCCACTGATTTGCTTTATCAATACAATACTATGCATAAGAATAACCCCAGATCATAAAATCAGGTATTTTCTTCATCATCTGCTACTTTTATATATAGCATATTGAATTGGCATTGCAAGAGAATTCCTAGAACAGCTGTTTTCGTGTCAGCATTCACTTGGAAGAACAGTGCCAAGCTTAGAACTTCCACAAACTTCAGAAGTCCTATTGAATGGAAAGCTACAAAAAAAATGCAATAACAGGAACAACATAGGACCATACACAAATTGTGCAGCATAAATTTATTCACCTACTGTTTAACCCAGACTTGAAAGATCTTCCTAGCAACTGGCTACTGCTTCCCCTGCTGTCAGTCAACTGCTGCTGCTATTATCAGTAAGCAAATACGCAGCATTAAAGATACTGGGAGTTCTTCCTCTTTCCTTGGGTAGCTTTTAACACTGAAGGTTTGCCAAGACAATGAACAGTCTAAATCAGTCTGTGAATTGGCTTCTACCCCTCCCCCAATAGCAGTCATTTTTTTGACTTTGTACATGATAGGATTAAAATATTTCACCGTCAAGATTTAAAACTTCCATTAAAAAAAATCTAGTCCACTGCTTCATGCCTGTAACCACAGCTGGTTTATTCTGAAAGCCAAGACTCCCAATAGGCCTTTAAAGGTACAAGAATTCAGCCTTTAAAAAAAAAAAAAAAAACCAAGACAGACTCTTTTAGGCAGGATTTTCAAACACAGCAAAGACGATGGACGCTTCATCATCAGCCAGCTTCTGAAAATCTCATGAAATTCTTTAAAAGGAGGTTTTTAGCCATTCTAACTCTAGCTGAAACATAAGCCCTAAAAGTGACAGCAATACCTTCAGGAACCTTCTTCATATTCTAGAAGAATGTTAAGGTACCACAGACTATCAAACAAGATCCCTTCAAGGAAGACAAAAGCATTTCAGAATTCTTCTTTTTATACTGAAGTAATCCTTAACACAGTAAAACTTTTTGTTCTGGTGCCATGAACGTGTTAACCTGAATCTGCTTTTCACACTGTATCTTACGCAAAGCCATTTTGCTTACAATCAATCCCATTCCCACTGATTCCTTGCTGACACAAGAAAAGGCCCACATCGTTTTAACTGTTTTTAAGTTTCTCCCCATTTCAGGTTTCCCTGTGCCAATCAGCTTAACTAAGGTGTTCAGATTTTACCCCTCTTCTTCGTACCTCATTCAGGATGAGCTGAATTCCACTAAGGCAATTGAGATTAAGCATTTTGCCTGTTTTGGTTCAATGTACACACAGTATTTCACAGCCATATCCAAAATCTTAGGAGATACACCCCAGTCTACCTAATTCTACTTCTTCCTCTCAAGCAGAGGCAAGGCCCCAATCAGACTGCTGTCTCTCCCTTTGACCCCCTATTGCTCCGTGTCCTTTCCCAAACTGCCTAGGTGCATGTACATCAGCTTACAAGCAGTGAGCAGACTGCATGACTGGAAAGAACAAAAGGCAACTGGAAACAACCAAAGGAACTAACTCAGACACCTCCTCCATGCAGCAGCAGCTAAACAAGGCATCTCCAAGCAGCTCTTTACAGTGAAAAGGGTGATGAAACTTAAAAGACACTGAAGCTTAAAAAATGTATTTTCTAGCTGGAATCAAGTAGGCTCCTAACAATCACCTAAGTACTCTGATCAACCACAGTAAGGTATAGCAGGTAACATTCTTATAAGTATCTGTACTTACTAATGAAATCAGGAGACAATTTTTAAGAAAGTAAAATTTTGAGTCTGTCAATGGATGCTTTAAAGACTTCATTACTTAAGAAATTACCAACATGTTTGCTATTTACTTTGTCTTGACCTGTCTGGAAGTAAGTTAACTCACCAGTTTGACTGCCTCTTGCGCTGCATCTTTACTACAAAAGGTAATGAAAGCGTAACCTCTGTTTTGACCAGAAAGGGGATCCATCATGAGACGCAGATCCCAAATTGGACCAGCTTTCTCAAAGAGTGGTACCAATTCATCTTCATAAAGATCTCGGGGAATTTTGCCAACAAAAACCTAAAAAGGAAGAGGACACTTGAAACAAAGCTTTTTCAGAAATACAAGTTTCTTTTGAACACTTAAATTCCTGGGAAAAGAAGAACAATGCAGATAAACAAGCAGAGCAGTAACACTGCTGTCACCAGTGCAGCCTTTACAGCAGCTGATGTAATTGCATCTCCCAAGTGCTCTAATCCTTCTGCCATTTATACTAGGTTTTACATACAGAAAACCTGTGTTTGTTATTTATATTGAAGAGGCTGTGAATTTTCCCTGCTGAAGAGAGAAATGGTTCTTACCTGGTTTTAATTTTGGCAGCTCAAAACTAGGACCTTACAGACTATGTAGCTGGGTATCATATGTTAAAGCAGGCTAAGCACTTCCTTGCTCTTGCAGTATTTTCAAAACACTCTGTAAATTAATCTTCCTTGGAAAGCCACAGAGATTAAATAATTTAATAATAACAACTTTCATTTAATTGCTCGATGCACGTTTTCCACTTTTAATATATACTGTAGTATTGTTTCTCATCTGCATTTGTTTCAGCTTCCACCACTGCAATGTTTAATATTTACTTCAGCAAACCTATGAGTTCTTATGGTTTTGCTCCTTACAATTAACTTGGGTTAAGTTTTGTTAAGGACTTAACATCTTCAGCTGAGGTCTCCCTAGAAAGTTGTTTAATCACTGCAGCTCTCCTCTGAATTCTCAAAACCTCTTCCATGTTAATACAAACAAGACATTCCAAACACCCATTAAGATCAAAATACACTTAACTTCAAACATTTTTTGTAGAAAAAAAAAAGGCCATGAGTCAACATTTTCTTTCTCAGTAAGGCCTTGACATAATTGTATCTCACACTGAAGGCATAGCAGAATTTCAGAACTAAAGACACTCAGCATGCCCATGTAAGCACTTGTGTAACAAACTCACGAGGAGAATATGACTAACTTGAGAAACATGGAACAAGGTAGAACTTCTAGATGTTCCATGCTATACAGATATTCCTGAAATTCAGTTTTCAGAATCTTACTTTAAAGCTTCGCCTCTCTCAGTTCAGTGTGAATGTTGACTGAATATTACTTACGGGGGAGAAAAAAAAGGAACTGATTTATCACACTAAGTGGAAGTTTAATGACAGAGGCAAAAGGTTTTCCCCACCACCTCCCTAGAAAGATTAGGGTATTACTCTACATAGGTATTTACATTGTTATTACTTCTAGAACACTTAATTCTAGCTCATTTGCAGCTTTTAAAGACAAAACCTCAATCAGCATAGAGCACACAGATCAAAGCAGAGCTTGAGAAGTTACACGCATCAGTTATTGTCTTTCAGTTCAAGGACTCGTTCTGATTATTTACCACCACCACTAAACTAATTTTCCTTCATGAAATATGAACATTCCCTTTAGAAATCACCCTTACTTCCTGACAATAAACACAAGAGCTTCAGCATCTCAAAGAATGGAAACCTTATCTATAAATTGAAAGACATTAAGGAGATAGACTGTTTTCTCAAAACTACTCTGATGGTTAATAGAAAAATCTGTGAAAGCATTCTTTGATCAGAAGACACACAGCAGTGTGACAGAGTATTTAAAGAGCTGAGCATGTATTATAAAAGAACCTGCTATGGACTAAAACCTTGAAGAATAGCTAAGTGAAGAAATACAGTTCAAGCATTTTCATAACCAAATCTAAGTTTCCTCACAGCTTGCTAGAAGATGCACAAGTTCAATCATAACCTTAAATTTCCAAATAATTGCTTACAGACTAGGCTTCATCTTTTGAAAGGAAAAAATTTAAGTCTTTGAAACTCTTCCAACTATCATTTTGCTTTAAAAAGGACAGCAGGTCTAACATGGGGTAAGAAATAGATAGTAGAAATTTTAATCGGAACAACGGAGCAGTGCACAAGCCCCTCAGGATAAGCAGTTATCAGTGTGTGCAAATGCAAAGGACAAAGTGAGTTCAATGAGAGAAGGAAACACCCAAATAACTGCTTTTATTCTCATCAATATACACCCCAAATACCAAGTATCAACATCATGTGACCTCACTATAATCAAAATGCTTTACAGTGGAGCAGCAAGTCCTTCAGTAAAAAGAACACTCAATATTCTATCACAAATCCTATTGCGATTGTCTTATTCTTTAAAACCTTCTGCACAGCAGTAATTTTGTCTTTATTACAGAATCACACTCCAAAAAGTACAACCGCTCTTAAAGCTCATCCACTTTAAAAAAATACACGGAACTGCTTCACCCACCTAATCTGTTCAGCCAAGTGTTCATTGTGCCAGTCTGTTAATGTTCAACATGCTGACCACCCAAAACATAGTTTGTTAATACTTTATTGCATAATGTAGCTTTAGCTCTCAAGATGTTCACCTACATCCTTGAGAGCTAAAGCTACAATTAACATTCAATGAATTCGACTTTATGTTTTAAAAATTAGTTGGTGTACAGATATTTACAGTAGAAAGACCTGATGCACCTTAGAGGGAAAGAAATCTACCTAGTACACATCTTCAAACCAATAACAGTACTTGGGTAACCTGAAGAACCAAACGTTTGCCCTTACTGTCACATGAGTGACAGCTCTGCATCAACGTATCTGAGCTGCCACAAGCTACAAGAGCTTCAGTACTATTTATCTGAGTTTCAGGCAGGAAAAAAATGCACTGTCACAAACCAAAGGAATACTTCTTAATTTTTATTTTTTTTTAATCCTTAACATTGGAAAAGGGGCATATACACTATAAAACCAGAAGCGTCAGAAATAAATGAGAAGTGGTTCTCAAAAGCTTAATAAAAAACAGAAAAAAAAAACAAACCACCAAAACCCAAAACCCCACCCACCTCATTGTGGCAGAAAGTGCCCACAATGATTTCACGACTTATGTGCAAACATGCTCTACCTATCACCAAATCCTTGGATCCTGTTTAAATTGATCACTATGCCTCAGAGCTCAACAGCAGGATCTAAAGTGTACATTTCACAGAACATACACCAGTTTCAGCAACATGTTCAGTATCTCAGGCTGTCAAACCCAACAGCATGTCTAAGTCAGTAATCAGCCCTTAAATCCCACGAAATGCCAGCAATACATTCATTTCTAGAACTAGCTGGCTGGGGTTTGCTATAGTTTCTAATGTTGATTCAAGGAAGAAGTCAACTTCAAAATATAAAAACACATTCTTCATAGAATGAAAGTGCAGCTAAATTTGTGGCTTTCCTTGTGAACTCCTCAAGAGCCAAATCACTAGTGGACAATATACTTAAGAGCAGTAGTCAAGGACTTTCAGTCATGAGAATAGCTCACTGTAGGAAAGGACCTACAATGATCAACCAGTCCAATGGCCTGTCTACTTCAGGGCTGACCAAAAGGTAAATCATGTTATTAAAGGCACTGTGCAAATGCTCCTAAATCCTGACAAACCTGGAGCACTCTAGGAAGCCTGTTCAATGTCTGACCATACTGTCAATAGAGATGCTTTTTTTATGTCAGTGAGACATGGTGCAATTAAATAACACTTATACATCACGTAATCACCCAGCAACATACTAAGTTGGTAAACAACTTTTAAGTCACCTTTCTAAATGCAGAAACAAACAAACAAACAAAAAACCCCAAAACAAACAAACATTCCACAAAACACAAAAACTGAAGCTACATGGCCTCTTTTCAGTGTAGTAGTTGTGCTAGTTTCATTACCAGTCCATGCAATCATCAAGGATTTTTCCATACAGATTTAAACAAAAGCAAATAAACAAATCCTTAATTATTACTAATCTCAGCTGTCTTCTTCAAAACTTTTAGGAGAGCATCTTCACACAACACCCAAGTCTTTTTCATTTTTAGCACATTAAATGAAACCAAGCTAGTGTTGCTTAAATTCCATTTCTTGTAAACAGCCTCAAATATCTGGAAGTCACATGTTTACCTAGTCATGCATCCACGGTCACTTTTCAAGCGATGGACTATAAACTTTAGGGTGAAACATGAAGTCTGATGATTTAATTTTAAGAAATTTTGCATAGCCTTAGTATATTCCACCTCTTTTTTTTCTCCACTTTAACCTATCTTCCTGTCTTTTGCCGAATACTGAGGAGTAAGAAAGATGGATTAAGACACACATAGAAGAATGTTTTCCTCTACAATGCATTAAAGTTGTAATATAGTTTATTTTCAAGTATTTCCTATTTATGAGTTTGCATAAGGATACAAAGCAATTATCAGATTAATCTGTATATACCAACCTCTGTTCCAATGCCAGGCTGAACACCAGAATATACGGTATCTGGAGGAGGACCCCCATATTTCCTCTGTCCTGTAGTTACATCCAAAGTGTAACCAGTCCGCTCTAGCAAAGCCTGGGAAAAAAAAAAAAAAAACAAACCCAAAACAACACAGTAATATTACTTACAGGAGAGAGGGCAGTGGGTTAAAACATACAGAAAAATAAAAAGCACTCTAAGATAAGCAATTCTTTATCTGCTCTTTGCCACACTAGATAAGGTATATATGAAGAGATAGAACCTAGGAAACCCTGTTGTTTTGTGGGTTTAAAAAGCTATAATAAACAGCAACATTCGTTTTATATTACAAGGTTGCTGAAAAGGCCTTGTTTGTCTTTGTCCTGATTTTCCATTTTATATGTAACACCCCAAGAAGTGCAGAACACCGGACCACTGAGACAATTCTTTAACAGATATCACTGTTCTTATAGAGCTTAAATTTTGGCAACTGTGTGATCAGAAAGAGCTGCACTTCCAACAACCCTTCTCTATAAAACCTCTATCATGCATACACTTCTTTAAGCCAAGTGTGAATATACTTATCCAGGTGGTATTGATGCTTTTTAAGTTCAAATTCAGGCCATGTACAAGTAATATATCAGCTAGTACAGAATAAACGGTATCTCTAAGTGTTACCTTAATCTTTGCTTCATCTGGTCCCTTCGTTGATTCCTGTACTTTGCTGCCTTGTTTCTCTCTTTGCCTGTAGGTCTTCATAACTCCACATAAAAATGCACTTTTGTTCTGTAGATACAATTTACAAAATAATTCAATTGTGTGTATGACAAGCCCTGGGAATCCACTGAATCTTATCCTCCATACCATGAAGTCACTAGTTCAAGTCAATGCAATAAACCAAATGTCAAAAGAATCCTTCAGGAAAATACCATAATTAATTGAACAAACTTGTCAGATTGAAAAAGTCATCAGATTCCAAACAGCATTTTAACCTATTTTCTCAATTACACACATATTTTAATTATTTGGGAGCTTTTGCTTTGTGCTCAAATACCTACGCATTTAAGGCAATTTTTAATAGACTTGTTACTTGGGTTTGAAATACAATACAGCAACATCAGTGAATTTCTAAGTTACAACTCTCCTGCCAGTAGTGCCAGAACACTATTTATACTTATGTGCTCACACTCCTGGGGCTCTCACCTTACCTGTACATGCGACAGGTCACTTTCTTTAAATTGCTGTAATACAGAGAGGGCTCCTTCTTCATTAAATTCCCTAAGAGCATCAATTGCTCTTTCATCAAGATCGACATAAGCTACCAACCCTAAAAGTTAAAGATAAAGAAGTTACAGATTTCTATTTAATTCCATACAAACTAAAAACTATGCAGTTTGCTTTTAAAGCAAAAAAAAAAATACATTCCATAGCAACAGAATTATACATTTAATTCTATATTCCTAGACAAGTATATGAAAGAATATGAGTACAATGAAAAATTTAAATTAAAATGTATATACCTAAACACTAACTGACATGCAAGATTATATACCATGTATAACAGTTTTCTAGCATTCAGGAATGCAATCTGATGCATAAAAGCAGTATTACACACCAGGGTCTGAAGCAATGAACTCTGGCTCGCTTTTAATAATTTGAATTTTGTTTGTTTATCCCTCATTTTAAGTTCCACACTTTTTTCTCTTAAGTTAAGCTGTTCTAGAGTAAACTGACAGGTGAACATTACGAGTATCCTATTGTATGGCAAAAAAGGAGCTACCCAACTGATGATCAAATACCTAGGAAGCTCTACCCCACAAAATATCAGGAAGCAAAAATTATTTGTTCACTCCTTCCTCCAGCTTTAAAAAGCAGGAGTAAGTGGACTTCGTGTGTATCTTAACCAGTGTTTGGGGGGGTTTTAAACTCATTTTGTTGCTCCATGCAGTTCCAAGAGCCAGAATTCAAAAAGATATGTTTTGAGCCCTGCTGTGAATTCAAAAAGCTAATGTTAATTTTACAGATACAGACTCCCCCAGGAAACACTGGACCAGTTCTGAAGCCTTTTCTTTTCAAGGATCTTTACAAGGTCGTGGGTTTTCTTTCCTTTTGTAATGCACTTGCATCAGTTGTGGAGTCAGACACAGACTGAGACTTACACTTTAAAAGTCATATATCCAAATTAAGGACAAATGCAAAGAACTCCACACACTTTGCAACAGCTTCATCTCCAAAATACAGAGATTATTTCACTGCTACTTGATTTGGAAAATGCACAGTAGTGCCAAGCCCAAGGACTACATTTCAGAAGTGATCCTGCATATTGGAAGGCACCTGTATCTTTCATAGAAGTTTTCAGCAGATTAAAAAAAAAAAAATCAATAAATTCAACCCCAAATTTGGCTCAAGTGTCAAAAGTAGTTTGCTTCACTGATAAACCCCTCCACAATGCAATCAACTTCAGTGGCATTAATGAAGTGTAAATAAATGTTTTCAGGTTACTCATGCAGTGGAATTATATTTGGTAGTCAGGTTCTGGCCTGAAAAGCTTTTAAACTCCTTAAGAACTCCTCACAACACAACCTAACTTCAACACATTAGAACCCCACGAGTTCCTCTGCCCAGGTACTTATTTACACCTTCTCTCAGACCATCAAGTGCACATCATCATGACCCACAGTTGGAAGTGCATCTCTATAGCCAATAAAAGCTGGTAAAGGCTTGAAGAAAGCTCACTGTGAATGACTTCCAAAAGACATGAGCCAGTTTCACACTGAAGATTGATAAAGTATTGGTTTTGAACTGCCTTCACTTGATCAATGAAATTTTAACTCTTTTCAACAAAAACTGTCATCTTGCCACACGGGCATTCAAGATAAACACATAGAGCAGTTCTACTGCTTCTTGTAAATCTGTTCACAGAATACACTCTAAAAAGGAAAAGAAAGCCTCTGCCTATAAGATAAAATAGGGTGGTTATAAAAACAAAATAGGAAAACCTCTGTATATAAAGAAACCTCTTTAGAAGTTGCAGAGACCACTTGCTACCAGCAAGGTATTACTCGAGTTGCTAGATAGCTTAGTCCTCAACTTTGTTAGTGTCAGGCTGAACATTTCAGTGTAATAACCAACATGGATTAAACTGTCCACTCAGAACTAGAGAGAACAAAAAATCCACAAGCAGACTCAATTCAAATGTAGTCCCAGGCAAGAGAAGCTAGTTGTTTCCCTCACGAAGTCACCTATCCAGCCTTTGAGTGTTTTAGAATCACTGTGACAGTGACAGTAGAAACGTAAAAGCAAAATGATGATTCAGACTGAAGAAAAAAAAAATGTACAGTTTAGTATGCAGAAACATACATCTTCATTTGATGTCTAAGAAACTAGTGCTCTGTGCCCTCAAGCAACTAAGATATCACATAAAACTCCAAGGATGTGTCAAGTGATTAGTCAATGTCAAACCCAATTTGCCTTTAGGGAAATCAAAGTAGCAAAACATTCAGAGCTACACAGATCAAAAACAATGAATTTTAAAATCTTAATCTATAAAAATTTGAAAATGGTATGCCCTCACTTTCATAACCAATCAGAAACAAGAAATGCATATTATACCTGTCTGAAATATTTCATCAAGTCTCTCTGCCACCTTCTGTGGGAGGCCTGCCTCTATCAGTGTCTTGTAGTGTTCTGTGTGAGTTACACTGGAAGTATCCATTGGTTCTTCCTCTTCTTTTAACTGTACCGCATTACCATTCACCTGATTAGCCATTTTATTATGCTGCTGGAAAAAATTCAGGAGCTATATTACAATAAGCCAGAAATAACTAGTTTGTAGGACAATGCATGATTTATCTAAACTAATTTGTATACATGCTGCAAAATCACCTGTATCAAGTTTTATTTAATACTTTTTGGATGCAGCTGATCTAAGTTTCAAAAGAAAGTACAACCCTTAATACTGTGGAAAATGTACATGGAAGAATTCACATAAGTTTTTAAAAATGTACTTCATGTACATAACAATGTCTAAACTCCATCTACTGATTGTCATTAACTGGTTACCATAGCAGCTAGAATATACGGGGACAAAGCAATAACATCCTTCAGCAAAGATTCAGAAGATCTAGTGCTATTTCCATTTCCCATTCCACTACTTTTAAAACAATCGTTTAAAATGTAGTAAACACATAACCCTGCAGAGTAGCTTAAGGTATAAAAATGTTAATACTTGTTTCTTGTTAATACTTATTTCCACTTGCTTGGCTTGTCGCCATGTCTTCCTTCAAACCCAACATGCTGCACAAGACTAGACACACGCTTTCTCACGACGCTGTCAGAACTCAAGGACAGAAAGAGAAAAATTGCACTTTGATGGACATTGTCATTTGAAGCTGTAACGCAACAGTTTCCATGTTTTCAGTTTCCCTCAAATAGGAGCTGCACAAATCACAGCTACTATTTCAATAGTATACACCTTATTGGTTTAAAAGGAAGGCATGACTGCAGCATCTCCAGTTCTTTATATTAATAAAAGTACTTGCTTTCAGAATTAACAAACTGATTCCAAATATGTGCCCTCAAAAATGTACAACTATCTTCTCAGACAATTCCAGTGGGCTTTGCCCAATTCATTAAAGACTGCTTCAATTTCCCAATTAGCCAGCCAGCTGATATTCAGGGCTTTCAAATAAAAAGTCTGACAAGAGACAATTCAACTACCCGGCAGAGAACATAAGGATGATCAGCTGTTAGGTTGAAGCCCCAGGCTTTAAATGATAGGGCAGAAGTTGATGAGCAGCAGCGAAATGATAACCAGGTAGACAATGCAGCACGGTTGGAGCAATGCAATTAAGTACTGGAATACAGCTATGAAGATGATTCACGAACGTGTTTTTTAAAAAATGCTGAGGCCTCAAGCTATTTACTACACTGCAAAACAAGTCTCCAAGCATAAGCACACCTCTAACAGTCCCTTGAACACCCAACCCTTCCAGACTACAGTTCATTAACTGGTTGGAAGATATCCTATGAAGATTTCCAAGCTAGAGCAAGGAAAGAAAAAAAAAAACAAATAATTTTTCTTCAGACAGTAATGATTTTACTAAAGCTGTCTTATCTTGAAGGGCAATTTTAGAGACATGTAAAGCAGCCTCACACTGTTTCTGTCAGATGCCACTTCTTTAAGCCATTAGAGTGGAAAAGAAAGGAAGTTTTCCATAGCTACATGGCATATATATACACACACATTCTGTTACTTGACAAAGAGAAATTACTTTCTAACCAATTCCATTTACTTAAAAGCAACTACAGCCTAATTACAGAAGAAAAACAAATGCTACCTGAAGCTACAATAATGCTTACCTATCCTTACAGGTATTAACTATCAAAACACTAACGAACATCCATTTTCTGTAGGTTATGAACATCACAGAAGGCAAAACTCAGCTACATGTCTGTTTGCTAGACAGCCTCAGCAAAATCTCAAATTTGAGACAGTGCAGGGCAGAAGGGGTTTAATTACACCCAAAATGCTTTGGGTACAGTACCATTTTCAACACTCTTCTCAAAAATTCACGAGCTGAGACACACAAAAAAGACATAAAGAGGAGGCCATTTTTGTGTTCACCTTTCTACCACCTTATAAAATCATTTAGTTACACATATACTGTCTTCTCTGTACACAGAAAAAAAACCCCAAAACCAAACAACAATGAACTGAGAGGCTACAGCAACACATAAATAGAGAAAATTTACTTGAAGCAATTAGTTATATTTTGAACTACAAGGGCTTATGGTGACACTCAAGGACCGTTTTTTGTTAAACCAGAACAGCTTCCAAGTGTCACATACCCAGAAGTTCAACACTTTATTCAGTGTTGCCACTAAGTGAACAAAAAATTGACAAGCTATGCTGTGCCCAGGTAGAAACACCTCCTTTGGAGTACAGTGACTCAAACTTCTGACAGACAAGATTCACAGAAGATATCAGCCTTCACTACAACCATACACCAGCGTGGGGAGCAATACCTAACCCTAAGAATCAGATTGCTATATAGCATCACAGCTCAAAGGCTTTTTAAAATAGGTTTTTAGGCAATTTAAATTCATACTCAGCTTTGTAATTCACTAGCTGTATTGTTTATTTTTGCTTAAGAATTATGAAGAAGTATCTTCATAAAGAACTAAAATCAAATGCAATGCATGTTCAGCTTGGGTGTTCAAATTTTAGCTATTTCCTGTCACACAAACTTAATTTAAAAGGTTTTCCTGAAGAAATATACTGTAGAAAATTCGGAAATGACACAGCTGCCAAAATGTTCAGGTACCAAGAGCATCCAGAAGACATATATTTCTTCTCAGTTACAGCAATAGATCCCCTAATGGCTTGGCAAGCTTGCCCTGAAGTCTGATATTAAATTGACTTTTCTTCCACAATCACCAAGAAGCAAATTTGCATTTCTTATAACACTGAATCTTCCCTCTGAGCTCAGAAGAGATATGAGGGTGGCAGTTATAGCTGAAAAAGACTAGCTCTCCCTCCAGGTAACAACAGTTAGTTGCAGCTACTAAGAAAAATATTTTTAACTGAATTTTATCTAGCAAGTAAAACACACAATGATTACTTTTAACATTTTTATTCTCCTCTAAAAAATATTAAAAGCATGTTAAAGAGGGGTGCTATCTCTGTTTGCATGCGCAGTGTGTCCATATGACAGCCTATGACAGACCAGGCCATGCAGAGCTGCACGCACATAAAATCAGTTTTTCATCTGCATTAAACCAGACATTAAAATATCTAGAAAAGAGGGAGACTGGTTGACTCAGGTGTATTTAAAGTAAAGGGTGGATTATAAGTAAAGAATTATGTATATAAGTACATGTGGGATATGTATTTGTTTTTAAAACATCAGAAATGGATGACTTTAGAACAGTGTACACAAAACCATGCTTATCAAATGAGCAGAAGTAATAAACAGACATTGGGAACAATTTTGCATACGCAAGGAGAATTCTCACTGGTGCCCAAGATGTCACCGACCCTCACCATCTCCTAACTGCATACAGAGAAGGGTCTTGTTTCAAGTTTCACACTGTTGCTGCAAACAATGCTTTTCTGAAGACCATAAATACTTCATGATAAAAGGCACGGTTGTATCTGTTCACTATCTTTCATCCAAAAATCCTGCATCTTGAGAGTAATTTAAAAAGCTACTAGACCCTTTTTTAAGCTCTCATATGACAAGTAGGAAGTTGAAATTACAAGTGCTTCCAGTGTTTCACAACTCAAATGGCTCAATTAGTTATTTTTCCAGAAAACAAAATAATTAACAGAGGTGCGGTCCTGACAGTGTATGGCATCTTGAAAAGAGATTCCTGATCACAGCCTTAATCTGACAATCACTGGTTAAACAGCCATGATGTTACTATTCCCTTTATCTTACACCATGCCTCTAACAGAGGTTGCCACCTACAGACTATCTAAGTATAACTCCATCCTATTAATTATAAATTCAGTCTAGTTAACTCAAAACATGCTTAGAAACAGCTTAATTGAGAAGGAACAGAAAATTCCTGGCAAAAGGACAATATCTAAAACAACCATAATGAACTTCACAGTGATTATACACCAATACTGGTTTTGCTGCTGGAAACTTAGTTTCATGCAGGAATGGAATTTGTTTAGCTCAGTGGCACAGGAAGCCAACTAATGCATACATAAAAACTCTGCACCGAAGTCATTCCACTTGCTCATGCTGTTACTCCTTCTAACCAATATATTATCTGTATCAAGAAGTTAAGTTAAACCATGTTAAAAATAACACCAAAGGAAGTTTGGGGGACATTTGTTTGGTTTTGTTGTTTTAATGGACCACAAGAAAACCAGTCCCTATGGTTATGCTTCACACTTCAAGAAGGTTCTTGTCAAGCAAGAAAAATAAACACAAATGGGGGTAAATTAAGAATTCACATTTAAAGACTGAGTTGGAGTTTTATTAAAACCTCACTTGTTCAGAAACATTTCTGTACATGAAGGCACGTAAAAAGGGCGGGCCCTTTATTCTCTACATGAAGGCAGTATAGCCATTTCTTTTGTACCTTAGCTCATTCAATCACAGAAAACATATTTTAATAGCTTAATTATGATATGCTAAGTGCTTCTTAGCATGAATTACAAGAAACCTTATTTTGAAGTCATCACAGCCTGAAGACTTTTACACAGGAGCCAGGATTTCCCATTACCTGTAAGCTAAAATGCAGCCAGCACCCTCACCTCTCCAGCTCAGCCTTGCTCACTCCAAAGCCCCTTAGAAAAAGAGAGAACCTCCAGTATGATGCTAAGCAAGAGACTGGCACAGCCCACCAAGAAATGATGCTTCAGTACCCACACAACTACGATTGGGAGATGACTTTAGCATGGGTTAGCAACATGCCCATCAGTGCCATTAAAAAAACACTGATTGTACCAATAGCTCCTATGTTTTGCTAACCTAAACTATAAAGTCTACCCATGCTCATTTCTCACTGGAGTTGGCTATTCATAGCTCATCTAGTTGTCTGGGTTGTACTAAATGATACGCCTGATACTCCAGTTCCAAGCAACACTTCAACAAAAATGAGCTTTGTTCTGAAGAATTTATGCTCAAAGAATTTTGCAGATGTCTGTCTAACAAAGCAGGAAGTATTTGGATTTTTGACTAAACTAGGAACTTGAGTGTTAGCAGGAGACTCAAGGATTATTTCAACAGCATTTGCCTAGACAGAAAATCTGAGAGGTAAGGACATGTAATGATTGCAGAAATAAAATTTCAAGGATGCAAAATTATCAAGCAGACACTGCTCATTCACAAACACTACATTTTGTAGAGGTTACAAAAACCTTACACTGCAAGATGGAAAACTCATTAGATTATTTTTACAAGTAAAAAACAAAATCAGAAAACTCTGTTAAAGTGTAGTCTCAAAGAGAAAAAAAAAACCCCAACCAATCAAAAACCCAAAGCACCAGCCTCATGAGCATTTATGTCCTTTGCAGCACGAAGTGCCGGTGGGATCCTTTAGAGCCGTGAACATGGGAAAGGGTACCCAACACACTATTACAAAAAGAGTAGTCCAGCACAGCTTATGTATTAAAGTAGCACGTTCACATACTGACAGGTAACAAGGCTGCTCAGACCAAGTAAATAAAGTTTTATTATTTACAATAACGATGCGTTTCAGCAAAAACTTCCCAAGATTTAGTAAAGGTTTTTGACAAAAGTTAATTTAAGAGAAACAATGTTTTTAAAACAAAACTTTGGATAGTTTCTCCTTTAAGTACTTGACAAGCGTTATTTCCTTAATGGAAGTAGGAAGCGCAGATCCGAGCGCTGCGGGTGAATGTACCCGTCCCTCCCGGCTCTCGCACATTATGCGCAACCTAAGGTCTAAGGGCGCGCTGCGACAGCGACGCATTTGCTGCTGAGAGCGTTCTTCTGTGCCCGCGGGCACAGCGGACCGGGAACAATCGCAACTACCAGGGGTGGTGCGGCTTTAAGAGCCCGGAGGGACCGAGGAGGGACCCGACCCGACCCGACCCACAGACCCGGGAGAGGCGCGTCCCGGCCGCCCGTCACATGCAACCCTGAGCCGCACAGCTGGGCGGAGCGGGCCGCCCCCGCCCCCCCAACCCCACCCGCCGGCCCCCCCCCCAGCCCCTCCCC